>JAMXBB010000010.1:94561384-94874668 GCA_024138015.1 Lumnitzera littorea
TGGGAGGTGGCGTTGGGTGGGTGTGGCGCGGGCGGGGAAGGAAGGGAAAGAAGCCATTCCCCTAGCAAACATGCTAATGGAACGAGTGAAAATGAAAAGATCCTAGCAACACATTACACTTCTGAGGACAAAAATGAACTCAAAGCAAACATATGATCTATACAAAACGGAATCAAGATTAGTCATAAGAACTGGGATGAAATAGAACTGTACAAGCCATGATCAATTCATGGCAATTTTATCAGTAGGGATAAACTCAAAGGTACTTTTCTAACCGAATCGGAACAAATAGCATCATGTACTACTCATACATTACTATCCAACATCTCCTGAACAAGATTCAAACCTTCTGCGGATATACTTCTCTTAAATTTGAACCTCGGTATCTCGAGTCGAGGGGGAGGTTCTGGGGAAAAACATACAACCACCACGGTTAGATTATCTCGAGTATCACGCTTGAGTGCCTCTCTTACCAGTTCTCTCGAGCATCTCTCGGGATCGTTGTGAACCATTAACTCTTTCCTTGCAATAGTAACAGCACACTGGCTGCTCATCACATCCCACAATCCATCACAGCCGAGTATTAGAAACTCGTCTTCTTCACATAGGATCCTCCCGTTCAACTCTGGCTCAGCACTCAGGGGACAGGAGGAGCCTTTGGGGCCTTTCATGTGCCAGTCACCCAGGGCTCGTGCTACTGATAACTGACCATTAAGATAACCATCATATACAACACCACCCAGTTGCTCGATTCTAATTCGTTCGGATAGACAGTCAGGTTTGTGGTCTTTGGAGAGCTCAATAGCCTTTCCACGCTTCCCTAACACTGCTCTACAGTCTCCAGCATTTGCAATTAACATTGTCCTGAGTGAAAAAGCACAGCTGTTAGCCAAAGAGTCATGACTACATATTAAGCTGCTGGGTCACATTATCACTCCTGAGAACAAAAAACAAGTAAATACATGTAAAATGTCAAGGGCCCTGGGGCATCTACTATGTATAATTTCTTTTCCTTTCTTAAATCATCAATCATGGCCTGGGTATAGTCTAATTCAATAATTGTTTTATGTTTTATGTATGATTATCAGACTATATTAAATTTTTGCATACGTATTGCAAGTGTACGTCTGCTAATATATATATTAATGCATATATACTAATATCAGGACAGCCAAAAATAATATAGACTATGTCTACCGGAGCAAAGCGTGATGGAAAATAGAAACGTCAATCTCACCGTCCATAGATAAAGGCTGTAAGTGCAGTGGTACCACAGGAGCTGTCAAGAGAATCAGCATCAGCAAAAGCTTGATCAGCTTTCAGAAAAGCGCTTTTCATAGCCTTTTGTATGCGTTCTGGAAAATCAACATCTTCAACAATGAACCTCAGAATGTTCTCCCTAACAAATAAAGCTGCATCGGTGCCACCATGGCCATCAAACACCTAACCACAATTATGATTGTCGTTAAATGTCTCATATTTTGCTTCCTAAACAAAATTCAAATCTCAAAAAGATTCAATCAGCACCAAAGCAAATTCCCACATGTAACAAGTTGGTCTTAATATAATACCCCGTAGAAAGCTCCAGGTGAAGGAAAATCTGCAGCTGCCCCTAAATGCTCGGGAAGGTTGTCAATGCATATATGTTCATCCTCCATATAAGGCTTAGGTCCGATCTCAGAACAGCTCCCAGAACGGAAAACTGGCATAAAGTCGGCAGTTTCATCGGGTATTGACTTGACGCTGACTATCCCAAGATCAACTTCCTAATTAATCAATCGCAAGGACGACAATGAAATTACTAAATGAACTCACGAACCGCAAAAATTAGCACCAGAAGAATTCGGAGTTTGATAAACAGATAAAGAACATGAAAGGCTAACCAATTCTGCAGCAGATGCCAACTGAGTAGAACTAGCACAATGCCTCGGAGGTTTCCCAATCCTTATTTGTCTTATGTTTGTCAAAGTTTCCACCTTTTCTACAGTGGCCATCATCACATTTTCCTTTCTATTATTACCATCAAAAATCGGAATAGGACTCGGATGATTGCTCTCTGGAGCCATATTCTTCTGTAAACATGAATCCGATTTCTGAGAAAATATAAGATGATCCTTATACATCAACCCTACACACCCAACTCAAAAGCTAACGCAACACCCGACTCAGAAACGAAGGCTTCAAACTCTTACAATCTCCACAGAAACAATTCTTCAGCTATTTTGTGCATAGAACCTGGACAAACAACAGCCAGACAGTTCTCAAAACCAACTTTTTGGGGGTAATAAAAGGACAACTCTAGAACTTAACAAACAAAATAAACAACAACAACAACTAGATAAAAACCTAACGGAATCAATAAATCTACAAAAATCAACACCCACTTCACAAAACCTAGAAAATGTGTAATCAATCACATACCCAGATGAAATTTCACAACTTTATCAACATACTGAGTCTAATCAACTCTAATCACCATAACAGCAATTTACTAAGAACTATAAAAATACCAAAATTAGCAACTAAGCGAAAAAAACAAAAAAGAGAGGAAGAAACACTATGTAGCAGGTAAGACTTAAAACCATCACAAGAAGGATCATCCGAATCTAAAATCAAGCAAGACCCAGAACTAAAAACCATATGAAATACGATCTTAACGGTGAAAGATTGAAAATTTACCAAGAGAAGAGAATCCAAATAAGAAAAGAAAGAATGAAAAAAATGATTGGTGGGTTACAAAGTTAACAAGTTACCAACAACAAACAAACAAAGGCATGATTATACTTGCCGTACCTTTATGGTAAGCCAAAGAGAAGAATCGTAAAAAAATCTCTTTAGAGAAAAGGGGAAGCGAAAAAGAAAAAAAAGGGATACAGACATACGCAAGCACAAGAACAACTAACAACGATGCCTTCAAGGGGTTTTCACAGTCAAAAATATGGATTTTTCTTTTCTTTTTTTTTAAATCACTTTTTTTTATCGGACCAGTGTAGAAAAAGCACATACACGTACACCGCACACAATGCTGTACCGGTAATAAAGCTAAATTGCAATTTGGCCACTCAACCTGGCTTTTCTCAACTCGACCCAAAGACATTTACAGAGTGCAAGTAGATGAAACAAGTGCTTGGCTTAAGTTCATTTGATTCATTTTTTTGAATGGATAAAAAAATGTCAATCCTAACCTATTTAAGAAATGGATTATATCGGTTAACTTGAGGGTCAAAGGTGTAAATAAATTAAATAGGTCAATTTTGATCAATGGATTAAATGAGTTAGAGTCATTTGGTTCTGTTTTTTAAAAGGATAAAAAAATCTTGATTTAAAACCATTTAAAAAGCAAGTTAAACAGGATGGTTTGGTGAACAAAATCTATTTGCACATCTTTATTTATTCCTTATGAGGAAAACTAAAGTTGCTATGTGAAACAAGCGAATAATATTACTGTATAAGATACCTACTTACATTCTACTTAATTAGATAAATTCAATATTTATATTTGAAAGCTATAAGATAGCTTTTGAATAGCAATTTTTTAGAAGTTGCTCTCATGTGAACCATGGTAAGAGCATACATATGTTCTTACTTTGAAACATGTACTTTAAAAATATATAACCGTAGATTCCTGATACTCTATACGCATATCTAAAAATTAGTAAATAATATTAATAAATGAAAAATAAATAATAATGGTCTAATCAATATTTTACTAAATAGAAAAAAAAGGGACCAAAACTCATAAGATAAGTAGAGAGCTAAACCTAAAGTTGCATCTGTCTTGTATCACTTAAATCTTAATAATTGCATTTGATCATTGAATGTGGTTGAGTCTGCTTTCCATTTCATTTGGTTCTATTTTATGAATAACTTTAGTTTATGTACTATTCTTTTTAAACAATTTACAAATGTGATCATTTTTTTTAAATCTTAATTTGTGACAAAGTGGTAGCAATATTGTAAAAATAAACGAGAATACTTGCAAATACACATTCAAAAATATTAATAAAGTGTAAAACATAATATTTAAGCATTAAAAACTAGTTATTACAAAAAGTGTAAAATAGAAACTTATGGGAGATATTAAGAAAATTTATAGCCTCCACACTGTACTCTATACTCTATACTCTACAAGCTCTATAGTGGTTCTATGATGTTATAAGATAGATTATGCTTCAAAAAATTTAGAAACTTGTACATATAAGATACGACACAATTATGGCTTCATACCTCACCTACTTGTACCCTTTCACTACTAAGTAATATAGCTGAAATATGGGTGTTAAGGAATATGAAAAATGAAACATATATATTTTTTGTTATTTAAAAGATTTTAAATTATTAAATTATATAATTTTTTTTTAGAATTCATTAATGTAATAACTTCGTTTACGTGAAGAGAGAAAAGATTAATTTGATAGATATAAGTATTACATTAAAACTCATAATTCTCCTTGCATAATATAGATTAAAAAAAGATTGCTTCCTTTGTGGTTGAGTTAAAAATAGAGAGTGGTATAATTAGTTTCCTTTAATTTAACATCAATTCCTTCTTTCTTCCATTGTTAAAAAAATTATCAAAACTTATCATATAGGATTTAATCTAAAATTAGGTTTTAAGCATAGTTTTAATTAGATTTGACTCTTTGTGTAAATGTGATTTTAAGTGTCAAGCCATGAATTTGGGACAATTAAGAGAGATTTGACATTGTAGACTTTGAGTAAGACACGTTGGAATAGCCATCCCACATCAACCTTTCTAAATAGAGCTCATGCATCGAAGAAAGCCTTCAATGGCCAACATCTAAAATGAGCTCATGAAAGAAATTTATCATGAGGAGGGTTAACCTTAGCTATTTATAATCATCATGATCTAATGAATATCATCGGTGGCTAACTTTTATAAATGCTAAAGGTCCCTCCTCATTTGGAGATTGAAAATTCTACATGAACATCATTGTGCTACTAAAGAGACATGTCTTAAAAGGTCAAACATTCAATTATTTGAAGAACACAATGCAGTTCATCATTAGTGGTAGAGTTTTTCAAGTTCCTCTACTTGTCATATTGTGTGCTAGAGCTTATTAAAATTTTCTACTCCTCTTGTATAAGTTCTGTAATTTGGTGTTTAGGGTTCGATTGGTAAAGTTTAAGGCGATTGTTATGCCTCAAAGTCGCAGAGTCACAACAGTTCCGCCGTGTAAACCATCCTATGATAGTAATTGACCTTACAGTACCTACCATAGACATAATCTACACAAGGCGTTGACGACTCCTTACTTTGAAGTAAACAGTCCGATTAACAGTTAAACTACAATTATGATAAATATTACAAATTTCTAATAAACATGTATAATTATATGTAAGTTCACAGAACTTCTTAGGAAGTTTTACATAAACACAACAGTTCACTAAATTACATAATAACTATCAGTCTTTCTTCCTTAACTATAAGGACACTCTAGCTACACATCACTACTAAGTAGATTGATCCTTACACCTCCGGTTTCAAAAAGACTAACCTCTGGGTAATTGTAAGGCGGCGTGTTACTTGAAGAGTTCAGAAATCAGGACCTGCAAAAAGATCTATAAGGGTATGAGCAACTACAGCTCAGTAAGTTGAATTGGAGACTCATGAATGCATACATGTACAAACAAGATTATCAAGCGATTAATTTTATGCAATGCAACAATCAAGTATCATCGCACAACGTAGTCCAGTCCATTGTGAAATCAGAGAAATTTCGCCCACTCTAATCTGGGTTGAGGAGTTACATGTTATGCAGCAGTTCACAACCAAACCCAGGCTTGTGCAATGGAGACTTCGCTCCTCCCGCGACTACTTTCGAACCATTGATTTTACCCTCGCCACGACCTCCTCTCCTGTCACTTAGTTTGACTGAGGATGAAGAAGGGATCATTATGCAATCCTACACTGCCCCTTTCAAAGGGGTCGATATTTGGTTGGAGAATCCTAATAACCCCCTAATGGGTTGCAATGCATAATATTTTAGGTCATTAAAGTCGAATAGGATTAAATTTCCTTTAGGGTTTTCAAACAATTTACACCAATTCAATCATAACATAAAATTCATCATACTGCAATTTCAGCATGAATTCAGATACATCAAACACATGCATAAATTACTTACAATCACAACCATATACAATCCTAAGTCTCCGAGTACCATACATATAGTACTCTATTACAATAAGCAATAACTCAACTTACTTGGAATTTCTCAATCGTCCGATCACTTAGTCGCAAGCTGATTTGTCTTTAGGTATTCTATAATACAAATAGATCTTTTTAGTACTTATACTTTAAAGATTCATATTCTAAGTTATAATTTAACTCTTTTTTTCATGTATACCTATCATATACTAATAATTCTTTCTACTCTATTTCGAGGTTCAGACTCGAAATTAGATTCTAGTTTTGATTCCTAAGTTTTAAATATGCTCGAATCCTAATGTGAAATTAATCACATTAAGTTCGAATATTCAAATATCCTATTAGGTCTTAATTTAGTATTCTAAACTATTCGGTACACGCTATTCCTAATTGGGGTATCGGATTTATTTCCGATGTGAGAAAATCTTACATTTTTATACATTTACCTAAAATTAAATTTTATTTCAGATTTAGTATTATTCTGATTTTTATTATAATATTATCTAAATAACCCTAATTTTTTAGATTTATAAATTTTTAATTTCGCATACTACTAATTTCTTGTAATAACTACCTAATTTCCTAAATTAACTATACTTAATACTCCAAAGGCTAGGATTAAGTTTCCACATTAGAGATTAACATCCCTAAATATCTAATTACTATCTAAATCAGTAATTAGTATCTTAATCATCTAATTAACTCAAAATTACCCAATTTTTCCATCATTTTAGGGCTAAAAATTAACTTAAAAATTTTGAAAATTAATTTTAGAAAAATGGCTTCATAGCATTGTTCTATATCACATGAGCATTCTACAGAAAAAAATTGAGCTCTAAACTACACTCCTAAGCCTATTTATTTCTAGTTCTAATCGTGTTTGGTTTTGTTCAATTTATTAAGAACCTTATATTTTCAGACATGATTAAACTAAATCACTATTTTTCCCTAAATCTACATACAATAAAACCTCAGAATAACAAGTTTCATAATTTTCTAGGAAAAATAACTAATTTTACAAAATTACACAAAATCGGGAAATTATGGGACTCACCTGGTTCAATGCTTTTTGGCCGTCCAAACCCGGTCCAAGTATGTCGGCCAGCCTAGACGGTGGGTCTGGAGTGGGGTGGTGGTGGTGGTGGTGGTGGTGGTGGCGGTGGTGGCTCGGTCCCAGGTGGTGGTGAGATGAGGGTTTGACTTATTAGCTCTAACTGCATAGTTTCCTTTTTTTTTTTTTTTTCTTGATTTTCTCTTGAATTTTCGAGTCTCTCTATTTTTCTCCAATTCCTCACTGCCCAAAGGAGTTCTGTGAATTTTTCCCCTATTTATAGACGTTTTTGGTAACTAATATGCATTAATTAGACATGACATTGCCCCATTTCCTTGATTTTTGGCTTTTGTGTTGCCTAATTCTAATTGGGTAATTTTTCTTTTTCAGATCCTAACCTGCCACGACTAGATTTGGATCATTCTATACCCTTCTGATTTTTTTTCTGATTTTTCCACAATTAATTAATAATTTTCTTTAATTATTTACTAAGTTTTTTGGCCAATTTAGGTAATTTCGCATATTTTATCTATATGTAAATACATGTGGGGTACATGTGAACATTCCTAATTATTATTTAGGTCGTTCTATGATTTTTAGTATATATATAATTTATCTCTAGTAATTTATTAGTTATTAAATTACACTTTTCATCTTTTCGGTAATTAGCAATTATTATACTTAAAATTTGAAAATTTTATAGTCTCCTATTTTATTACTTATTTTCTTAAATTCAAGTTTACGGGGTCATTTTTACTAATATTTCTTTTCATAGTTTATAATTCGGGTTTGATTGGATCCTTTAACCGATTGTCCAAAACCTTGTGTTCTAAGTTCAATCCTACGGTCACTTGGCTTAACTTTAGGACTTACAACGATTAGGTAGGTTATCCGATTAAGTTCAAATTTTACGACGAAACTATGAATATTATTAAAAGTAATCCTGTAAGTTTGGATTTAGGAAAAATAAATAAGAAAAAAAATTAATTATTATAATATTGAATTATATATATATTACCTGTTATTTATTGGAAACGAGTAAAATAAAAAAATCATAAAATAACTTAAATAATATTTAGAAGTATTTATTTATATCATATATGTATTTACTTGTACCAAATAAAGAAGGAAATCAATTAATAATAATTAACCAAATAGAAAGTGAAAATGGAAGAAGATAAGAGACATTTGGCCCTTGAAAATTGCAAAGAGACCCTAAATCTCTTCTATAAATACCTAAACCCTTTTTAAAATTTAATTTGGACCCTTAGTGAATAAAAAAAAATTGAGAGAGATTAGAAAGAGAAGAGAGAATTAGTAAAAAAAAAAAAAGAAGAAGAAGGAAAAATTGTGTACAATTAAGGCTTATAAGGTGAACTCACATTTGATGACCACCTAGAGAGAGATGGACACGTGGAGCTACCATTGGTAGTTGGAAGTCGATCAAATGGCGAGTTCTATTCTCCTTTCAAATTTTGTTTAAATTGTTAAAAATATCAAATATATTTGGAAAATTATGAAATTTAGTATTATGAGGTTTTTGAGTATGTAGATTTAGGAAAAAATATTGATTTGATAAATTTAGATTTATAAAATTTACAATGCTTAAGAAATCTTGAAAACCCAAGTTTATTTCGATTTAGACATAAATAATCTTAATAGTATAGTTTTGAGCTCAAAATTTTTATATAGGCTATTTAGAGTAATTAAAATAGTGCCATGAATAGATTTTTTAGAGATCTATTTTCGAAATTTTTAGGCCTTAAAATAATATACAAAATGGGTGATTTTGAGTTAGTAATTAAATAGATAATTATTGATTTAGTGTATAATTAAGTGTTTTAGAATGTTAATTTTTGATGTAGTATGATGTTTGTAATATTAAGGGTGTTAAATGTAATTATTATGTGTATTATGTAATATATATGTAATAGGTAAAATGGTATATTTTAAATTAATTTTGTGATTTATGGTTAATTACGTTTAAATTCTGATTTAGGACATAATTAGACATTTTGATATGTTATTGGATGATAAAGTATGGTATATGTAGTGTTAAATACGTGATATAAGTTATAATATGTAATGATACATAATATATATATGTATATATAAGAATTAAATGGATAGAAACTAATAGATAAAAATTAATGGTATTATAATATTAGGAATATGATATAAATTTGATTTGAAAGGTGAATTTACGAAATTATATGAAAAATATAGGTTATTCTTATATCGAGAATTAATTTGATAGTTAAATTAGGAATATAGTGTACCATATAGATCGAAATACTAGTTAAGGGCTAAATATGAAATTTAGCATATCCAAGTGTAATGTGATTAATTTCACATAATAATTTGGAATGAGTTTTTAGGGTTTGCATATAAAACTCGTAATTGGAAACTGAATTAAAATCTAATTTACAAATTGATTCGGAAATTGAATCAGAACCTAACCTAATCTAAATTAGAAATAATCGTAAAAGAGTTAAAAATCTGAATAATTAAGTATAATAAAACCCTAAATTGAAGATAATATAAAGAATTACAGAACAAAACCCATATAAAATGGTTATATGAGCACTAAAACAATATTTGTGTTATAAAGATTATCGACGATGACTTATGCCAGTTGCACCTTAAGTGAGCAAGTGGGAAGTCCAGGTAAGTTGGGATCATTATGTTACTGTATTTTGAGATACTATTTTATAATACTCAAAGGCTTGAGATTATACTTTGTTGTGTTTATTAGATAATTAATTATGTACATGCATGTGTGTACATGTTTTTGAAATTGATCGTATCATTCTGGTTTACTATTTTGGCTTGTATTTATGTAATTTATTTGAATTGATTGAATACTTAAAACTAAACCTAACTAAGTATATGACTTGTACGTTTACAACGAACCTGCATAACAACTTATTAAGGGAGACATTTAAGGTTATCTAACCAAATATTGACTCATTCGAAAAGAATGACACTGGATAATATAATGGATCCTTTCTTCATCCTTAGTTAAACTAAATGACCGGAGAGGAGGTTATGATAAGGGTGAAGTCAATGGTTTGAAGGTAGTCGCGAGAGGAGCAGTATCTCCATTACATAATCCTAGATTTGATCGTGAGCTATTGATATGCGCACTAAACTCTTTAACTCAGATAAGAGCGGGTGTAATTTCTCCAATCTTACGACGGACCGGATAACATTGTGCAATGTCATTTGCTTGTACATGCATTACATCTAATTAATTTAGTTGATAACCTTATTGTGTTTGATATATAGTTTTAAATCTCCATTTCAACTTATTAAGTTATTGGTTGCTTACATCCATATAGATGTTGTTGTAGAAGCTAGCTAAAAAGCACCTTATAATTATCTTAAAGTTAGCAACTGTTAGATCTTAAGGTAATAAGGATACAAAACCAAGGATTAAATACACATAATTTCCTCTTAGACCACTTATAGTATGTTGTTTTTACAGCAAGAGCATAACTATAACACCTGAACTTTTACATGTGCACTTACAAGCCATTCAACATGATCTTAAACAAGTCATCACTTGATTGTATATATAAATTGATGACATAAATTAATGGTTACCACTTAGTATTTTATAAAAGTAAATAATTAATCATGTGTCATACCGTTTATTTCTAAGTTTATTAAAATTTTGCCCATATATTTTCCTATTTTAGACCTTTTATATTAAATTAATTTTTTATATTACTTTATCGGTAAGATTTCATTATTTGATTGTTATCAATTATCTTATAAAATTTCACTATGCATAGAAAGTTTCTTATTATTTTTCTATTTGATGAATAGAAAAAGAAGTATATACAAAAGAACATGCTTAATTTCACAAGTCAACCAATAATTATGTTCTCCTCAAAATAAAAAATATAAAAGATATTAAAGATTAATTTGTTAATTCAACCTACGGGTAAATTCTACTTGTATAGCTTTTTTCAAGGAACATCCATTACTATAGCACAACAAATAAAAAAATATTACCAAAATCTTTGGTTAAGGAAAAAGGCTAGTCAAAGAAATATGTGTAGATTGTTTATTCATTTATTTATAGTTATTGTTTATTTATATGGCTTGTTTATTTAATTTATAATAATAAATAAATCAATGCAATATCATGCTAATTCTATTGACAATTGATTGCAAATATTTGTAAATATAGAGGGAACCCAAAAGAAAAAAAAAAGCTAAGAAAACTTAAATGTCTTTGCATAATCATAATATGGAAGTAAAAAATTTGCTGTAGCTCTAATCAATAACTTAATCAAAAGTTCTCTAAAATAAATATGGTGAACCAATATTAATAATGGTGGAAAATTTAATCTTATTAGAATATTGCAAACTAATATAATTAGAAAATTGGAAAAAGCACATTGAAATATCACCTATATTTTGGTATTTTTATAATTGATTTACCTATATTTTTGCTTCAAAAACTTATGGCATGTGCTCTTTTCAGTTATGAAATTAGTAAGTGCTCTATTATAATCTTATAGATACAAACAAAATGAATCTCATGTATGCATAGAACCCTACAAGACAAGTCTTCAATCAAACAATTTACATCTACCTCTTTATTTATACATCCCAATAATGAAGGCCTAAATCAAATGAAAGAGAAGGGTATGAGGTTTGTTATTATGTTGTATGCGTGGTTTAGGGTTTTTTTATGGTCTCATGTGTGCCATTGTATGATAGAGAAAAGTACAAATCATGCATTTATTGGGCAAATATGAGTTAATTACAAAAGCACCAAAAATACACGGTATGTTTTTGTATTTTTTCCTTTAATATTAGTATTGTTAACTACAAGGGCTATATCATAAAATCTAAAAGTCAAGGGTATTAACTGCAAAGTTACAAAGTTAAAGTCCTAAAAGTTGTATGACAAAAAAAAAAAAAAAAGGTGCTAAAAGTTTGTAATTTTTTTCTTTTGTTCCTTATCAATGAAACATAAAGATAATTTTGTGTTTACGAGAGAAACAAAGCAAAGGCGCGTGGGATCCTCAGTCATGTTGTGTAGGTACTAGGTATGTGTAACCAACTGGCTACAATAGGTTGACAGAAGTCTTACCAAGGACACTTGGCAACGTGTAAATGGTTGGTGGGATTACACCCGATCTTTACAATCAACTTTTTTTTTCTTTACGATTTTAGATAATTTTACACATCCATCTATATTTTTATTTTATTAATCCAATCTTTCATCTCATCATTTACATAATATCTATTAAATCTGAATAACTAAAAATAAAATTAAGTTAACGATTCAGATCTAATGGAAATTCTATCAATGATTAAATAGAAAAGTAGAATGATCCCAATGAAATGGTAGAAAAATCTTTTAAGGTAAACTAATTTATAAATAGATCTATACTATTTATTTATATGTAATAAGTAAATATTAATAAAATTCTAACATATGATATGATATTATGATTGTAGTTATATTCTAATATAATTATATTTAGACTCACTTACAGAGTACAAGTCATAATTCCCTTTGTTTTTTCCATTTTAATTTGTATTTGTAGGTCAACGAATGCGGCGAGTAATTTGTGTCCGTTAGATGTGTCGCATGGAAGAAGCTGTTGACGGTTAGATTCAGACAAAGCAGGTGAAGAGGGTTGTTTTCGTTTTAATTATTTGGCTGATTGAGGATTGTTGACATGGGAAATAAGATTAGATGATAATTGGTAAGTTTATCGCTCGAAAGAAAAGGAAATCAAGATTTTTCTATTTTTTTTTCTTTTTCTTTTTTTTTTTTTTAAGCCAGAGAAGTAAGATAAATGCTTTTGATTGACAAGTTGATAGCAAAGTGGATGTTGTCTATATTCGTCAAAACTTAAATATTTTTACACCAAACCAAATTATTAAATTATAAACCTCATAATGGATTAGTCACTGCTGTAGCGTAAATGTTAGAAGGTTTCATATTTTTATTCCCCCTTATACATGGTAATATTTGATTGATTGAAGACCAAAAATAGTACATTCTTTTTTTTTTTTTTAAGGACCTAAATATCATAAAAGGCAAGCAAACAAGAGTCTACAGACAAAGACACAAAACTAGCCTAGCATAAATGGAACACAATTTCATTGCCAGGCAAGACCTACACTCCGATCAATTTCGGCGTCCGAAATAACAAAGTCTAATGAGTATAAGAGAAAATTATAACTAAAAGACACATTGGCTTGAAGGGATAATCCATCCTTACTCATAACATCAGCGAGACAATTGACATTATGCTTAATCTTGCAAAACACAATATCATCAAAATGGTCAAAGAGAGGAGTACAATTCCCAACAATAACCGAATTATAATTATTAGCTTGAAATCCTTTCTTGACAAGGTTTATGGCCTCATGACTATTCGATTCTAAAATGACACTCTTCCAACTCTTCACAATTGCCAACTTCAACCCTAGCTCAATAGCCCTTAGCTTAGCTTCCATTGGCATCAATCGTACTCTATATTTATAAACCCCATTATAGACTCGTCCTTCGCTGTCTTAGCTTACTACCGCAATTGCTGCTTTATCCCCCTTCTAATGAATTGCACCATTCTAGTTCACTTTTATGGTGCCCTCAAGCGATTTCTCCTATCTACATTGAAGGAGAGCACTAATGGAGCCATACTTTTCCTGTCATTTGATATACCATCATTTATATGCCTCTTTTCAAACCAGCCTCATCCAAGATCTGTCATGGTCATTTGATTTAAAAATATGGTTATTTCGCTCTTGTCAAATTCCTTGAAGACTAAAGAGAAGATAAATTGCACTTGGACAAGAGTTGTTACTCTACTGGACTTTTTTTCACATAGACATTCTTCTTAATCCACCTAGCAAAAGTGTCGGAATTAGCAACCACCAGTAGATCAACCTAATTAAGATGGTCTCACCATTAACTTTAGAAAGTCTTGGCATCTTATTTTCATCATCCATGAAATTGTAAAAATAATATACAAATCAAGGATAAGGATATAAATAAGAATTATACACACACGCACACACACACATATATATATAGAGCATTCCTTTAGGGGTCCTAATCATTTATTTTCATCCACAATTGTGGTTATTTTAGTTGTTTGCCCATGAAGGTTATATTTGGTGTGTGTATTACGAAAGCAGAAAGTATAAAACCTACAATCAGCTACCCAAAGTTTGACTTGTAGAATTTAGGACGATCGGTTAAAAGATTCGATCGAGTTTAAATTATCAAATAAAGTTAGAAATATTAGTAAAAGTAATCCCGTAAGTTTGAACTTAAGAAAATAAGCAATAAAATAAAAGAATATAAAATTTTTAAATTTTAAGTATATAACTCGTTATTTATTGAAAATGCATGAAAATACGTAAAAATGCATTTCGATAACTAACGAATTGCTAGAGATAAAATATATGTATACTAAAAATCATAAAATGACCTAAATAATATTTATAAATATTTATTTGTACTATATATAAATTTACATGTAGGTATAAATACACGTAATTACTTAAAATATGCGAAATATGCTAAAATAATACTAAATTATTAAAGAAAATTCATAATTAATTAAGAAAAGATAAAGAAAAATAAGGAATGATCCAGATTTGGGTCATGAAAACTGAGGAAAATAAGAAAAAAATTATCCAATTAAATTAGAACAACACAAAAGGTAAATTGGAAGAAGATAAGGCAATTGTCTAATTAATTTAATACATAATAATTCCCCAATACCTTTATAAATACCCCATATTTTTCATAAGCTCATTTTGGATGTTAGGAAGTTTAGAAAATTAGAGAGAGGCGAAATTGAGAGTAAATTAGAGTTTTAGAAAAAATCACAAAAAAACTGTATAGTTGGGGCTTCTAAGGAGAACTTAGACCCGACGAGTAATTGGGAGTGGATGACCACCACCACCATACGATGGTGGCAGCGCCTAAGTAGGCCGATATGCCGGAGCCACCTAAATTGGTGAGTTCGATTTTCAACTCGATTTTATGTAATTTTATAAAAATAGTAAATATTCTTAGAAAATTATGAATTTTGTTATTCTAAAATATTTTAGTATTTAGTTTTTAGGAAAAATATTATTTTGATGAAAATACGTCCCGTGATATATGATCCTTAAGAAATTATGCAAAACCGAGTATGTTTTGGTTTAGAAATAAATGACCTTAGGAGTGTAGTTTTAAGTTCAAAATTTTTGTGTAAACTACTTAGCTGATATAAAATAGTACCACAAAGCCCTTTTTCAAAAATGAATTTTTAAAAATTTTAGATAATTTTTAGGCCTTAAAATGAGGCATAAAATGGGTAATTTAGAGTTAATTAAGTAATTAAATGGTTAATTACTAATTTAGTGAATAATTATATGTTTTAGGATGTTGAAATCTGATGAAGTATGACACTTGTATCCTTTAGGGTGTTAGATGTAATTATTAGGGTAATTATATAGTAAATAAATAATAGGGAAAAATAATAAATTTTAAGTTAATTTTGTAAATTAGGGTAATTAAGTGTAAACTCTGATTTGGGATGAATTTGGACATTTTGAAATGTTAATTGATGTTGGGAGATGATAATTAGAGTGACAGAAGTATTAGATGTGTATTATGTATATAATAGGTAATAATACATAATATGTAATTATTGGAAATATAATAAATAGAATATATTAGGATAAAAATTGATATTATATAAATAATAGGGATATATAATAAATCTAATAAAAATCTTAAATTTATGTAATTATATGAAAAATGTAAAAATTTCTTACATCAAGAGTAAATTTGATACACTAATAAGGATTTAAGTATACCGGTGAAATAAAATACTGACTAGGGCTAATTATGGTATTTAAGATATTTGGAAGTAATGTGATTAATTTCACATTATGAGTTGAAACGAGTTTCTAGGGTTCAGGTATAAAACAGTAATTAGAAATTGAACTAAAACTGAAACTGAACTTGAACTTAACCCTAAACCCAGAATAATTGTAAAAGATTTGAAAACCTAAATAATTGGACATATTAAACCCCAAGCTAAAGATAACAATAAGTGTTATAGGATAAAAACTAATCTATAACAGTTATATGAAAATTGAGACAACGTTGGTATTATAGGGATGATCGGCAATGACCTGAGCGAGTCAAACCTCGAGTGAGCAAGCTAGGAGTCCAAGTAAGTTGGGATTAATATGTTGCTGTATTTTGGAGGCTTGAGATTATATTTGGTTGTGCTTATTAGATAGTTGACTGTGTGCATATGCTTGATTATGAGTGATACTATGATTCTGTTTGTTGTTCTGGTTTGTATTGTATAAAATGATTTATCACCTTAAATTGAACTCAATAAAGATATGACTTGTAAACATAAATTTGACCTTCATAGCAACCCATTAGGGAAAACCTAAGATTCTCCAGCTAAATACTGATCCCTTCAAAAGGGATAGTGCTAGATAACATAATGGGTCTCTTCTTCATCCTTAGTCGAACTAAGTGACAGGTGAGGAGGTCGCGGTAAAGGTAAAGTCAATGGTTCGAAGGTAGTCACAGGGGGAGTGGTGTTTTCATTGCACAAGCTTGGGTTTAGTCGTGAGTTGTTGTATTAATGGTAACTCCTCAACCTGGATTAAAACAGGCGCAATTTCTCTAATCTCATGACGGGCTGGACAACTTTGTATGATAGCATTTGCTTGAACATGTATTGCACCTAATACTTTGGTTGATAATCTTGTTTATATTTGTGGTATAGTTTTAAGTTCTTCATCTTAACTTACTGAGTTGTAATTATTTACATTTCTATAGACATCATTGCAGGTGTTGGCTAAAAAGCAACTTACAACTACCCTGAAGTTAGTAATTGCTGGATCTTGGGGAGTGAAGAAAAACATTTGAAGAACAAACATGTATTTTTAAGGTCTAAACTTTTATTTTAGAATTTTTCATTTCTGAATAATGTATTAACTATAAAATAGATTACGGTGAAACGTTGTAAATGTTAATTGTAATAACTGAATTCTAGTGTATATATATATATATATATATATTTTACTTTATTACGTAAACGACTTATTTAAATTATAAATTGTTTACTTCAAAGTGAGTTAGTCGTAGATGCCTTGTGTTGATCAGGTTTAGGATAGCGGTTGTAAGATCAATTTCTATCTTAGAATGGTTTATATGGTAGGACTGTTATGACTCTACCGCTTCGGGGCGTGACAGAAAGAAAATAAGAATTTTTTTGAATTATTATTTTCAAACAATACAATGTGGATGGGCATATTAGAATATGGTCCATTTGATTAGAAATCAACATTCATGCTATTAAGTTAGAATTTTAACTAAAAGTAGTACCTAAGTTTTTTACATAATACTAGTAGATGCATACTTGCTATGAGTGTACCGAAGTTAAACTCAATTATTTTAAAAGATAATATAATTATTAAATGATACTTAATGATTTTAAAAAAGAATTGTGAATAAAGAAGGAAAAGGAAATGAAAGGAAAAAAAGTGGCATATTAGATGATATATATATATATATATATATATTTATAAAAGGTAAAGATTTAAAACAAACACTTGTCAAATAAAATGGGAAGAGAAAATGTAGCTACAACTGAATTACAATTTTAAATTGAAAAGTAAAAAAATAATATTTTTTTTTTAGTAGAAAATAATAGTTACTAGGTGATCATGTTTGAGAGGAAATAACATGTGTGAGAACAATATAGATCAACCTATTGGTCATTTATAAATTAAACCTATAACCTATAAGATACTAAATTTTGATAGTTATAGTAGTTAAAAAAGGAATTTTGCTTTAATAATATAGATAATATTATATTTTAAGAAGATCATGTGTGGCATAGTGCATGATACTTATTGAACAACACATAGTTAATATGCAAATTATTAAAAATCTTTAATTTGGAAGCAAAAAGGAAGTCAAATTGTCACCTCGAATCTTCTTAAGGGAATTTCACATATTCCATAATTTTGCCCGAGTGATCCTATTATGCATTACGGAATATTCCCACTAGGATAGGTAATACTCTACAATTATAAAGAGACAAAGCCAAAGAAAAAAGAAAAAAGATTATGATAATTTCTTTTAGCCACTAGATTTTTCTACAGCTTTGTCCATATTTTTTATATGATCGACCCAGTTATTAATCTCACTTTTGATTTAATAACTACTAAATTTAAACCATCGGGTATTGAAAATATTATATGCTCAATGATTTAGATTTAAATTTAATAGATATTAAATTAAAGATATCATAGAAAGTTGGAACTATTCCTTTGAAAGGACATGACTGTATAAACTCCCTCATATTATTATTTTTTCACGGAGATGAGAAATGGTGATTCTTCTTTTCTCCTCCTTCTATCCTTACAAAATATCTAATTGACCAAAAGCCAAGAAATGCTCTTAATATATTAACCTTTAATATATTTATTTTTACAAAAATACCAATTGAAATATCATTTTTGAATGCATACAACATATATTTTTAAATCTTATCTCTTAAGAGTACGTAAATTTTTACTTTTCAATTTTCATATTCTAACTACCAACATTATCATAATTATGCAATATAAACAAATAAAACAGAGATGAGATAATTTTTCAAACATTTGATTTAATACTTATATAGATCAAACACATAACAAATACAGATAAGATACAATTAAAATTATAGTCAATAATTTGGGACTAGACATGACATAATACAATTTAAATAGGTTAGTATATGGAAAAAATCGAATGAGATACAAATGTGTCAGACTTGTTCAAACAGGGTTAAATTTGTTTTCGTGTTTGAGTCAAGCTCCCAGACTAAGACACAAGATATGTTATATATTCTTCTATGTTTGTATTTTGTTACACAAATTATTTTTTTGCAAGTCAATATCTCGTATGAGATACTTATAGGTATATATTCTTCTTGTTGCATTACAGTTTAAAAGGCAAAACATTATGAACTCGTACAGATATTTTGACTTTTTCCCTTAAAAATTAGACAAATAATGTAATAAATTTAGAAATTAAGATTAATGATAATACTATATCCATTTAAGTCATGGTTTTATTTAATTTAGTGATGTCATGTAACTTAAATTTAGTAATGTTATAAGTTCTTTTTACTGCATTGTAATTTAAACAAGTAAAAATTATAAATTTATGTGTAGATTCTTTAACTATATTTTTTGAAAATCTAATGAATAATGTGATAAATTTAAAAATTAATACTAATAGTAGTGTTAAAATCCATTTAATCCAATGGTTCAACTTAATTTAGTGATGTTATATAACTTAAATTTTGGAGTTTTTAGATTTAGTAAGATTTTGCTTTACTAAAACTTTTGTTTAGGTTGTAATAATATATTAAGTATGAAAATATTACGTCATTTGTCTCTGTAAAATTTAAATATTATTATTGTTTTTTCTTTGTATCTATAAATATTTTATAGATTTAATTATAATTTATTAATATATAAACGGTATTAAAACTAAGATAAATGAGATACAATATAAATTGTCAATCCTAATATAAATAGAACATACTTAGACACAAGATGCACTAGGTCTCAAGGTTTAGGTTTTCATACATGATAAATAAATAAGTCATGTTAAGAGTTTAAGTTTTTCTAACACAAACCTGTTTAGATATGTTAATGAAACACAACATGGTAATACGAATTACCAACACCAAATAAAATACTAATAGGATCACCATCTATGCATTTGAAAACATATATAGAACAACAAATTGTCCATCAAGATTTTTAATGCAATTAAGACAAATAAGCTTTAGACAATTTTCTAGCTAAAATGTTACATATAGGTGATAAAAGTTTGCAGTTGTTGTTTTGATTAGGCCTTAACACAATTGCCAAAATCATTTTGTTTATTATTGTAGGAGCAAGCAAGTAATCCTATTGTATAAGATATCAATCCATACCTTACTTAATCAGATAGATTCGGAGTGAATATTAAGCATCACATTATAGGTTTTTGTGTATCAATTTTTTAGATCCTACTTACACAGGTTAGGTACGAGTTATGATGCCCTTAAACCCTACACTCATCCTGAAACTTGTACTATAAGATATATAGAGTGTAGGTATTAGATACCCTATACTCATCCTCTAAAATTTATTAAATACTATAATGTATTTATTAATAAATGAAAAATAAATTTATTTATTTTTCTATTGTACATGCTTTATCTATAGATATTGTTTGTTATTTTTTTACGACTAATGAATATATAAGTTACTCAAAAGTGATATTAAAATTATAAATGAATTGATCTCCAATTTATATCTAGTATTTTAACTTCTTAATTACAATTTGTTGCAAGTTTCATAAGTTTTGTTTAATACTAGATGAACTGAAAATAATGAAGATAGACAAAATTCCTACTTTTATATCACAAGTTTTGCTAAAGGTTTCATAGGATTTACAAATTCCGTAAGGTAGGTTCTGATTCCAAAATTTAGGAATTGATACCTTAAATATATGGTATCATCGAGTCCCTCCTTATCTTGTATTCGCTCCTCCCAACTGTTGATATATTGTACATTTTCAAATTTTCATACGAAAAGCTTAGCACCTTTAGCATCAAATAGAATCATCATACTTAATATTTAGCTGATGTTTCAACTACAAGTTTAATGAGGAAGATTAGATTATCTACAAATAGACAAACTAAGACTAGTTTACCATTTGTACCTTCAATATATCATGAGTAGACCTTGTAACTGCGCGAACTCGCCTTATTTTAAGCTTAGTTGGTTTGAGCTCGATTAGTAAATGAGCTAAGTTGGAACTCAACTAGAGATCAATATAAAACAAGTTTATCTAAACGAGCCAAGCTCAATTTTTAGTTTCAGACTTGCGAGCTTGCTCACTTAGGCTCAAGAAAGGGCTCGTTTAGGCTAATGAACAAGCTTACAAGATTTATATAATATTACAAATATTATATATTATTAAAATCTTAAAGTTAGTACGTGTTGATGGTCGGATTTCACCCTAAAATATTACTTGACCATTCGGCTGATGAGAAGGCGACTAATTCTATTCTCTGTTGATGCCGACTAAGACTCAATCACTTATGGGCCTTAAAGCCCAGCTTGATAATATGTCCGGTTTAAATTTAGGAAAGTGGTGTGAATTATTATGATCTAGTACGATCTCATTATATAATCACCTACTATTCATATATTTTAGACATGTGCTTAGTTATAAGATCTTTACATGACCCACTACTAATGATTAATTATTGTTTCAAACACTCAATGTTCGCTTATAAATACGAAGAGAAAGTATTGTAAGAACTTTCTTAAGACCTTCAAGTCTATATTCAACCGCTTATTTCTCTCTTAAGCACTTATTGACTTAGGTGTTAAGGTAGCCACATCGAATTAGCTTCGGTTCCATTTAGCCATTTGTATTTTTATAGGAACAAAGTCTTACCCTAAAATTATTTGACAACATTTAGCCCCATCTGTTTTTCATTACACACCCACATGGCAAAGATGAGAATGATGAGAAGTGCAAGTGTTGGTTCTTCACCCCATCACCAAGAAAGGGAAACTAAGCATATTGATGAACAACGCTTGGTTAAGTTGGAGCAACTTTGCTTGGACTTAGCAAAAAAAAAAAAAAAAAAACCAAGAACTTAGCAAAAAACATGATGGGATCCTTAACCTTCTCCATAAAAATGTTTACCTAAATCAAAACCAAGAACATAGTGATAACAATACCGAGAATAATGGTGATTCAATCTATTCTCCTAAATTATCAAGAAAGTAGGTTGAAGTTATACTGGGACCTTTAGCCCCTGCTCTTAAGAAAAGTGACAAAGGAAAGTAACCATAGTAAGTACACCATGTAGGACCCTCATACGTTAGTACCCCTACTACAACGACTAAACAATTCCAAATAAAGAAGAGTCCTTTCGTTCGTGGAATTTTAGATGAAGTAATACCATAGCACATTAAGCTGCCACAATTTGAGACTTATAATGGAACAAGAAACCCTAAAAATCATCTTGAATATTATCGTACCTTGGCTAAGCTACATGACTTAAGTGATGCTATGGCTTGCCAAACTTTTCCCTCAACATTGAGGAACACGGCTAGTACATGGTTCAAACATTTAAAGCCAAACATAATCTCATGTTTCGAAGATTTGGTAGAAGTGTTCCTACAATACTTCCTTACAAATAAGCTCTCGATTAAGGATTCTTCTATCCTTAACATCATAAAACAAAAATCAAATGTATCTATCAAGGACTATTTAGCCAAATTTATGGTCGAGATGATCCAAATTTTAAAGCTAGACGTGAGCATTCCTTTCAATGTAGTTATTGATGGAGTTAAACCTTATGAAAACTTTTTCAAGTCTTTAGACAAAAATAAGTTGAAAACTTTTGCTGAGTTTAAGACCAAGGCTATGTCTTACATCTGCCAGGAAGATAACATTAAAACTCGCTGAAAGGCCGATCAAAGTAAAGGAGACTAGAAAGGTGACAAGAAGAAGAGTACAAAAGATTGGCTTAGAACAAATGATGATCAGTGTTCTAAAGGTTATAATGCAGAGAAAAAGAGGCCATGCATCCCTTTATATTCTATTCATATGCCACTTAATCATCCGATTGTAGACATATTGATGGAAGTGCGCAGTTAAAGGGGCATGTTACAATGGCTAGAAATGAGCAGAGGAAATCCTTTATGATGAAATTCTAATAAATATTGCAATTTCCATTATGATAGAGACCATAATACTGATAAGTGTATCCAATTCATGAATATGATTGATGGTGCAATCCAACAAAGGCATTTGAGCAAGTTTCTTGTACATGATGCCGAGAATATTGAGGGACCAACTCAAAGGAGACATGATGAGCAGGAGAATGTCACACAGCCTTCTTAGGTCAAGAAAGATTGAAGAGATGGAAGTAGTAGTAGAGTATTGAATGGTATAATAAATACTATTGTTGATGGACCTTCCACTTTAGGTTGGTCAAGCTCTTCAAGCTCAATTAATGCTAGAAATTATGTTTGTAATGTGCTGGGCAAGAAGGCAATAGGAATTAACCCTCCGAACCGATCATGTGTAGTCGAGCCAAAGGACTCCAAGAACTCATGAGGAGGATAATGGCTCATAGCCCCATCCAAGATAAGCATTCCTATTTCAAAATCCATGATTTACACTACTACCGGCTTAAGTACTGAGTTCTCTTGTGTACTAACATTGTCTCTAAAACTGTTGAGTAGACGTATTGACCCTCTGGGCAACCACGTCGACCCTTTAGGCAGCCGTACCATAATCTTGAAAACATTTAAACATACCAGTCTCAACAATTGTCTGAAGTAGAGTTCTTGAACCAACCAAGATTCAAACCCAGTTTGCAATGAATATTCATTAGCGACTGATTAACTAAAGACCAACCTAATCCATATCAGGTCAGCTCTGATCGCATACTGTTTTTTTTCTTCATTTCATCCGAGTTATACTATATTCCAGAGCGACTAGCCACCTGCGATACGTGTCTTCTAGTATAACATTCCAAATGGATTCTTTACTTTTTCATATAGAATATTCTTTGTTTCTTTTACCTATTTTAGTATCATTTATGTATCTTAATTGTAAATTACTCTCTTGTCTTTTCCATGTATACTTATAACCTTAATAGGGCTAGTGTAAATGCCCCATTTGTTGTACATGGACATAACTTTTGATAATTAAAAATTATACAAGTTTTCCTTTAAGCAACCTTAGTGTTCTCATTTACCTTTAACTTTTATCTATTCTCTTTAGTAAGGAGTAATGGTGAGTAACCTTATAGTTTGGACTGGTGCATCATATCTGACAAATTGTAGGTTAGGTAGGATTGATTGGTATGTCATATTTAGTTGATAATTGCCCAAACTTTGCTATCTTTTTTTTTTTTTTTTTTTCTTTTGGTTCACTTCTTTGTGGTGCTCCTCCGTATGTTCAACCCTAGAGATGCATCAGAAGGTCAAGATTGACAATTCAATCTCTTTTACAGAAGAAGATTCAAAGGCGTTCAAAGGCCCAACAATGACATATTGGTAATCAGTGTGAGAATTGCCAACTTCAAGGTTAAAATGATTCTTATTGACATTGGAAGTTTGACAAATATTATTTTTCAATATGCTTCTGATCAGATGAGGCTGAAAATCAAAGTGCAGTTAAGATCTTATGACTATGATTTATATGCTTTCAATAATCAACCTGTTCAGGTCAGTGGAGTAATTTCTCTCCTAATCCAAATTGGAGATGATGGACACATTGCAGAAGATAGGGTGGACATCCTTGTTGTCAAGTGTTAATCCCTATACAATATGACTATGGGTTGGCCGTATCAACATTTATTTGGTATGGTCCCTTTCACTGCACATCTTAAGGCCAAATTTCCCAATCCTATTGGAGTTGGTGTATGTAAAGGAGACCAACAATTAGCAAGATCCTTGCATATAAGGGTACTATGCCAAGAAGAAAATTTTCAAGTTAAAACTTATTTGAAACAAAAATCAATCAGCATAGAAAATGCTAAGGAAGAGATAAAGAAATCCTATTGGGGAATGATCCTTGGAAGATGACAAAGATAGGGAAACCTTTGCTGACAGACATTTGCTAAAGTTTGATCAACTTTTCACAGGACAACACTTATGTGTTTGCATGGTATCCCTTAGATATGTTAGGCATCCTTAGAGATGTTATAACACATAAACTTCAAATTGATCCTAATGCAAAGGTGATTCAACTAAGGAAAAGGCATTTCACTCCTGAACAGTAGACAGCCATACAAGAGGAAGTCCAAAAGCTACTAAAAGCAGGTTTCATTAAGGAAGAGTCTTATTCAACTTGGCTAGCCAATTGTGTGCTAGTAAAAAAGTCTAACAGCAAGTGACATATGTGCATAAACTTCACGGATTTGAATAAGGTTTGTCTTAAAGATTGGTTCCCCTTGTCAAGAATAAATTAGATAGTTGACTTAACTATTGGACATGCCTTACTATCTTTTATGGATGAGGAAAATGAGGTTCATATGTCATTTGTCATCAACTTTAGGACATCCCATTATACGGTAATGCCTTTTGAGCTAAAAAATGCCAACGCGACCTATTAATGGCATGTCACCAAGATGTTTAAGCTTCAGATTCATTGTAATGTTGAAATATATGTCGACAATATGATAATGAAAAGCATGACAGAAAATCGACATCTTACTGATCTTGAGGAGACATTCAGCACACTAAAGAGGCACAATATGAAGCTGAATCCACATGAACGTGTTTTGGGTGCTACTTCAGGAAAATTTTTAAGTTATATGGTCACTTGGCATGGCATTAAAGCAAACTTAAGGAAGATTGATGTTGTTTGGAACATCAAGTCTCCTTGTACAGTCAAGAAAGTTCAGGAGCTAACTGGGTGGATAGCCACCCTAAACAGATTTGTGTTGACAAGTGTTGATAGAAGTGTGGAGTTTTTTAAAATTTAAAGAATTCGAAAGATTTCAAGTGGATGAACGAGTGTAAAAGATCATTTAACGAGCTGAAGGAGTTTCTTACATCACCATTAATACTCTCAACACCCTTTCTGGAAGAAAATTTGTATTTATATCTATCAGTCAATTGTCGAGCGCTTTCCTTTGTCTTAGTTCGAATAGAAAGCAAAGAGCATTGGCCGATTTATTATGTGAGCCATGTTTTACAAGGGTTGGAACATCGATATACAAAAATTGAGAAATTTGTATTAGTGGTGATTCTTTCAACAAGAAAGTTAAAGCCATACTTTGAGGCACATCAAATTGTTGTCCTTACTAATTAGTCTTTGCAGTAAGCTTTGCAATGACCAAACTCATCAAGGAGGATGATGAAGTATGCTCTAGAGCTAAGTGCTTATGGTGTACTATACAAACCCAGAATGACATTAAAAGCTTAAGTATTGGCAGATTTTGTAGCTAAATTCATTGGTGAAAAGGATGGCATAAAGATAGTCGAGAAGCTGATATAGAATCTATATGTCTATAGCTCCTCTACTAAAGGAGGATGCAATGTAGGTCTAATTCTGTAAGGACCCCACAATGTGAAAGCTAATTAGGCTTCAAAGTTTGGGTTTCTAACCAACAATAATGAAGTTGAGTATGAAGCCTTAATAGTTGCACTCAAATTAGTGAAGGAAGTTGGTGCTAAGAAAGTTGAAGTTTTTTTCAACTCATAACTCGTTATGAATCAAGTTAAAGGGAGTTATACAACAAAATAAGGAGTTATAAGCAAGTATTTACTGATAGTACAAATGCTCATGGAAGAGTTTCAGTCATTTTCAATTGAGAAAATTCTAAGAAGCAGAAACATTGCTACCAACAAGTTATCAAAGTTGGCTAGTATGGCACTCCCTGATTTAAATGACAAGCTCTTTATTGAGTATCCCCCTAATAAGAGCTTACAAATTGTTGAGCAAAGCTGCAAGTTAGCTCCTTACCCAAAGGAGAAGTCTTGGATGAACCCAATCATAGACTATTTGAAGGATGATGTTCTTCTTAATGATAGAAAAGATGCTCGAATGTTGATTTATCAAGCCGCTAATTATACGCTGATAGACGACTAATTGCACAAACACGACATTTCCCAACCTTACCTTCATTGCCTTCCACCAAAGGATGAATAAAAAATATTGTACGAATTACATGGCGGTATTTGCAACAACCATGTGAAGAGTCAAACCATGTATGTCTACATACTCGGCTATTATTGGTCGGCTATGAAGGAAGATGCGAGACTCTTTGTTCGGCAATGTTTGCAATGCTAGAAACATGAGACACTTAGCTATGCGCCTCCTATTAAACTGCATAGCCTCACCAGTCTTTGGCCCTTTGCTTAGTGGGGATTAAACATATTTGGACCATTTCCAAAGTCTATAGCCCAGTGATAATTTGTCATAGTTGTCGTTGATTATTTTATGAAGTAAGCAAAGGTCGAAGCAATAGCTAGAATCACCGAATAGAAGGTCGAAGCTTTTGTTTTCAACTTCATTATATCGAGTTTTGAGGTTCCATTTATGATAATCATTGATAATAGACCATAGTTTAATAATAATAACTTTTAGGCATTTTGTGAGAAACATGGCATTTGTCTAAATTACACGTCAATGGCTCATCCTCAGACTAATGGGTAAGTGGAAGTAGTTAATAAGATCATTTTATATAGTTTGAAGAGGAAAGTTGACCAAGTTAAAGGTAAATAGGCCGACAAATTGGCAAATGTTTTATGGGGATATAAGAGTACCTATAGGACTGCAATAAGAGAAACATCTTTCAAAATGGCATATGGGTCGAAAGCTATACTACCAATTGAATTGGATCTACCTAATCTTCATACACAAAACTTTGACATAATAGCCTATCAAGTCGGTCTTATAACCAATTTGGACACTATTGAGGAGATAAGAGATGTTGCAAGGATAAGAGTTACTGCATGTCAGCATAAAGCAGTTGGATATTACAATTGAAAGGTGAAACACAAGGTATTTCGGCCTAGAGATCTGGTTTACTGAAAATTAGAGGCAACCGACGTGCAAGATAATCAAGGGAAGCTTGACGTAAACTAGGAGGATCTTGTTAGGATCTGGGAAGTCATAAGCAAGGGAACCTATCGATAAGAAAGGTTGGATGAGACAATCATCCCATGAGTATGGAATGCCAAGAATTTGAAGCCTTACTTTGCTTAGTTCCATTGATGTGGTTTGTTTCTATTCTAAATGTTGTAAGCTGATGGCCTACGTCTTGTTTCATTTGTGAAATGTTCATTTTAAGTTTATGAGTATTATTACTTCTTATCATTTTCACTCCCGATCAATGCATGATTAACAAATTAATAAAGTTCTAGCTATACGGCAAATGAACTAATATTTAATGAGTTCAAACCTACAATGGTTAATGAGCTTAACAATTATTGATAAGTAACATCAATTCTTATTAAAAGTATGCCGAGAAGCTAGAGAACGAACTCTACTATGCCTGTTAACAGGTAGTCTCATGGCTAAAAAAAATACACACATACACATTAGTTCACGTCTTATTCAACTAATGGAAGTTATCTCTTCGAAAAGACATCTATATGCATGTGTAATAAAATATGCTGAAAACTATTAACTTGCACGTGAAATGAAATGTGCTGGAAACAAAGTGCTTAAAGGTCGAATATCACATTACAATAAATGGTTAGCATCCCGACCATATTTAGTCCATACAACATATACAAAAATAAAGTACAAATTAATAGAATCTCAAGAATTTGGGACATTCTTGTTCTTTGATTGGGCGGAAGTATTGTCCTGATCAAAAGAAGACAGGACCCTCTTAGAGCTTACTTCTTTTCCAGTACTAAGGGTTTTAGAGTAGGTGGATGTCTCCTTATGAACGTAGGGGGTCTCCTTAGATGATCATTCCACGTCATCGACAAGAGCTTCAACATTGGTTTCATCATTGTCACCCTACCTTTAAGCCTCAGTCTTCACTTTGTCGCTGACTTCTTCGTTGCCACTACTAGCATCATTGTCATTAACGTTGGCAAAGTTAGACATAAAAGGTCATAGCTAAGGTGAACTTTTAAAATCTCCTTTCTTGCTTGCTGAACCCCCTATAGAAGCTTCTTCCTAAGCATCCTCTCATATTGTCAACTGGGAGTCATGATTTCTAGTGCCTCCTCTACTATGGGCCCCTTTTTCACCGCCTCCTCTAATTTAGCAACATGAGACTCGAGCTTATAACCGTTTATCTATAACTCCTTTATTCGCATCCTTAAACTGTCCTCCCCATCACTTATTGAGCTAATTGTTCAACCTAAACCTTAACACTCCTCTCGTTTCTTGCGAAGCCCCTCCTTTAGGTCCTTAATCTTTTTATGTTGCTCTTCACTCTTGGCTTTGAGGCTTAAGACTTCATTGGCCACTAAGGAAGGTGGCAGGTTCTTGACGAAAAGTTCATCTTAAAGTTTCTTGGCCTCTATCTCAGCCTTAATCCTCGCGCTCTTGGCTGAGACATTATGGGCCTTTAAGGAGTTATATGTCTCTCAACCTTCTGCAATAAGTTAACAAAGATGAATAAGTCATTTGCTTCTTAGTAGAATAACAACATGTAAATATTACCTTCTTTATTTCTTTGTCAGCTTCATCCAGAGCTGTCAAAACATGGATACTAACCTGCACATAGACGAAATTATGTCAGCAACAAAACATGGATACTAACTTACATCGTACAACTTGATGGCAATATGTCCTTTATTACAACTGCCCACTCTATCAACATCTTTCTTTGCAATCTCCCTATCCCTAGGGAGAATAACTCCTTCCATCAGGGTTAAGGATTTCATCCTACTACTTAAGGCCGAGTCGATGTATAGGATGTTCTGGCTCTAATATGGCACGAAGTACTCACCCACCTTTCAGTTAGGAACAAACTCGGCCTACTGATACCAAGAGCCTTATTCCTCAAAGCCTCCTTCATCTTCTCGTCTAAGGCTTTGAATTTCTTAGATGGAGGTTAGCCAGCAAGCTCCTTCTTACTTCTTTTTAAGGACTTGGCTCATTGTTTGTTTAGCCTAATAGGCCTTAAACCATCTTATGATGAATGATCTCAACATCGCTATTATCCTCAATCTCTTAACTGGAATCACACGACACTTCCTCTAGAGGAATGTTTTCCAAGGAAGGGATTACTTTAAGTTGTGTAGCCTTAGCGGCTCTAGTCTGTTCAATCCCTTAACTCTTATTGGTGGGACCAGTCACCTTTTTCTAAGCAGCAACCCACTTCACAACTTTCTCCTGCATAACCTTTGTCAATGCAAATGGTTAAGTGATAGGTGCTTTGATGCTTGCACATTAATCAAGCTTAAGCTTCTTGGCCTCTATTGGGGCTAGCAGTTTGGCGAGATCTACATCACATGCAACATGCAATAAAGGATAGGAGTATTAAAAATGGAAAAGAGAGAAAAATCAAGAACTTACGAGATCTGTGTCGAGCAAAGCTCAAAGGCAACTATTCTCCCCCTAAGTCACGAAAACAACTTTCTACTTGGTATCTCTACTTGGTATGGCAGTTGCTCTAACAACTACCTTCTTTTTTAAAAAAGATTGAGCCCCCATTCTCATATTGTCTTATTATCTTCTCAGCAACCTCGAAAATGATTGAAGAATTATCTGATAAAAGCAAAAAATGGGAAGCATAGTCCAAAATCGAGGTATTTCAAATATATATGAAACTCATGCTCCCTTGAAAAACACACCTTCTCGTCCTCCCTTAGCTTGCACAGATTTCATGTCTCAAGAAGATCTTGCCAATATTTATTATACTTCGAGATGAGTATCTTAATGGCACTACTCACCTCTCTACCTAGAGAATCACTATAATAATCAACATTATTATACAAATATCTAGCTACAGATCTTCATTCCTTATCATTTGAATACTTATCCATTGGAAGAGCATTGATTCAAGCGAGTTTTTCTTATTGCTCCATTTTGCTATTTGCCAAACTACTTGAAGAACACATCGGATCATTGCTTTTTTTTTTTGGGAGGGGGGTTGAGGTAGAAGTAGCCTCAAACTCAGTTGCCTCGGAATCTAAAAGTGCAAGTTGACGAATAGCACTTCGAATCAAACCTGATTGAAGCTATATGAGTGAATTACAAACTACACAAAAGTTTGGAAGATGAAGATGAGATGTCGAAAACAAATGAGAACTTTGATAGTAGAAACGAATGAGAATAGAATGAAGAAATCCTTTATCAATATAGAAAAATCCTTTATATATGAATAGTTTCTCCTTGTAAACTTAACATACTTCTACTAGGAATGCGATTCTAATTAGACGATCAAGTATGGATTAATAACACGTGTTATGAGTAAAAAATTTGATGGTTATTGTGTTACTAACAATTATTAGCCCTATAACGTAATGATGGCTAGGATAACAGTTGTTGCGCTTGTTACCATAGAATAGTGAATGAGCAGGGAAAATTAAAAGGCTGCAACCTTTTGTTTAAGATCCGATTCGTCACATTTTAAAATGAAAATCAAACCTTCCCACATCACTCAGCATTTGAAAAACTCATTTTGGTCTTAACCATCCAACCACCCAAACTGAGCATTAAGCTTTATTTACTCCCATAGTTGAGTTCTTGACCACAAGAGTTGGGGGGTAAATGTTAATGGTCGGATTTCACTCTAAAATATTACTCAGCCATTTGGTTGACGACAAGATAACTAATTCAATTCTCGACTGATGCCTACTAAGACTCAATCCACTTGACTGGCCTTGGAGCTTGGTCTATTAATATGTTCGATTTGAATTTAGAAAAGTGATGCGAACGGTTATGATCCGATACACGGTTATGATCTGATACAATCTCATTATATAACTGCCAACTATTCCTATATTTTAGGGATATGCTTGATAACAAGATCTTCACATGACTCACTACCAATGATTAACTATTATTTTAGACATTCGATATTCGCCTATAAATATGAAGAGAAAGCATCGTAAGAACTCTCTTAAGACCTTTAACTCTATATTCAGTCACTTATTTCTCTCTTAAGTATTTATTGACTTAGACATCGAAATAACTATATTGGACTAACCTTGGTTTCATCAACTTGGAGTTTTGGTTTGTAGAAAATTAGAGGCAATTGGCGCGTGAGATAATCAAGGGAAGCTTGGTGCAAATTAGGAGGATCTTATGAGAATCTGAGCTTGCCTACAACTAGAAAGGCGATGGCATACGTCTTGTTTCAGTTGTGAAATGTTCATTTCAAGTTTATGAGTTTCATTACTTCTCATCATTTTCATTCTCGATCAATGCATGATTAACGGATTAATAAAGTTTTAACTATACAGAGAATGAACTAATATTTAATGAGTTTAGGCCTATAATGGTTAACAAGCTTAATAATTATTAACAAGTAACATCAATTCTTATTTAAGAATACGTCAAGAAGTTAGAGAACGAACTGTACTATCCCTTTTAACAGGTAATCTCGTGGCTAAAAAAAAAAGACTCACTAGTTCATGTCTTATGCGACTAATGAACATTATGTCTTCGAAAAGACATCTGATATTGCATGTGAAATAAAATGCACCTAAAAGAGAGAACATGTATGTGAACTAAGAAGTGCTGAAAACTAATAACGTGCGTGAAATAAAACGTGCTAGAAATAAAAGCAGTATAGGCCAAATATCACTTTACAACAGATAGTTGGCATCCCAACCATTTAAAGTCCACAAAAGTTACGAAATAAAGTACAAATTAATATAATCTCGAGAATTTGGAACATTCTTGCTCTTTGGATGGGCAGAAGTATTGTCTTGATTAGAAGAAGACGGGACTCTCTTGGAGCTTACTTCTTTTCCAATAATAAGGGTTTTAGAGCAGGTGGATGTCTCTTTACGAATGTAAGAGGTCTCCTTAGATGATTATTCCTCATCATCAATAAGAGCTTCAACATTGGCTTCATTATTATCATCTTGCCCTTAAACCTCAATCTTTGCTTCTTCATCAACGTCTTCATCACTACTGTTGATGCCATTGTCATCAGCATCGGCAAAGTCTAGGTAAGACAGGTCATAGTTAAGGTAAACTTTTAAAATCTCTTTTCTCGCCTGTTGAACCTATAAGCCTCGCAATCAACTACTTAGGGTTTGGATCATAGAATTAAGGGTGATCAAGTAAATTGTTTGATTCAGCTTAAATTTTACGACAAAGTTAGGAATATTAGTAAAAATGATCCCATCAGTTTGGATTTAGGAAAATAAATAATTAAATAATATAATATTAAATTTTATGTAAATTATCCGTTATTTATTGGAAACGCTTAAAATGAATTTTGATAATTAACGAATCGATAGAGATAAATTATATACATACTAAAAATTATGAAACAACATAAAAAATATTTAGGAATATTTATTTGTACTATATATGAATTTACGTGTAGGTTAAAATATGCAAAATTACCTAAAATACCCGAAATATGCTAAAATAATACTAACTAATTAAAGAAAATTCATAAATAACTAAAGAAAATCAAGAAAAATATGAAAAAAAATGAGGAAATGTCTAGAACATAGGCATGGTAAGCCAGAAATGAAAGATGAAAATTCAACAAATAGGATTAAGCCATTTAGAAATTGAAAAAGACAAGGGATAAGGAGTACTTGGCAACATAAAATTGAAAGTAAAATCCTAACCACACTATAAATTTAGTACAACCCAAACAAACACCATTTTAATCAATTGGGCATAAAAAAAAAAAAAATTAGGGAGAGGAAAGAAGAGAGGAAAAACTAATTTTCGTAAAATTAGACAAAATAGTGTGCATTTAAGATTTATAAAGAGAACCCACATCCAACGACCACCCGGAGAGGAACTGCCATTACCAACAGACAATGGACCCTACGTCTAGAGCTATAGATAATGGTAGAGCCATTGCCGGTCGCTGGAAGCATGTCAATTTGTGAGTTTTAATTTTTCTTCTGAATTTGTTTAATTTAGTAAAAATATCAAATATGCATGAAAAATTACAAAATTTGGTTTCCCTACGTATTTTTGCATGTAGAATTAGAATATTAAACTATTTTTTTTAAAATTAGAAGTACTTATATAGGTTCCTTAAGAACAAACCTGATTCCAATGAATTTTATATGAATTTTCAAAAATAATAAAAAATGTTATTTTGAGCTAATTTTTTTTTGTACATATTCCTTATATGATATATTCAATTTACATAAAAATAATTTTTGATAATCTACATGTTTAGTATTTATTAAAATTATTTTGGTGAATCTGCCATGTTTTTCATATAAAAGAAATAATAGGTTTTTAATAAAATTCCTTAATGAATCTGATTTGTAATAACTTCTAAAACTTAGTTACGATTTTGGAAATATTTAGTTTGAATCTTATAATTTTATTTGGTCATTTACCTAATTTAAGCTAATTTTAGCAAAATTTGACCTAAAATTGGTATACCAGAAAATAATATATAATAAACCATCTTAGTACTTTTCATGATCATAATGTAATAACCATAATTTACTAAGTATAATATATTTTCAATAGCTTCAATAGAGCTTCAATAGAGCTTCAATACTAATTATTATATATTTACCTAGAGTTTATGCATAATATATACTAAATATGTAGGTAAATGGGTATATTTAAGTTAAATTTTTTATTTAGCGTTAATTAGATATAATTTTTAATTTAGGATATGATTAGACATTTGATATGTTATTGGAGCATGGAGGATTATATATGTAGTGTTAGAAATGTTAAATAAGTGATTTAAGAGTGAATTATGTAATAACACATAATATGTAAATATAGGATATTAATAAGTAGAAAATATTAAGCCAAAAGTGATAATATTATAATAATATTAATACAAAATAAATGTGATATTAAATATAAATTTATATAATTATATAAAAAAATAATTTTTCTCATATTGGGAGTGAATTATGTAGTTAAATGAGAACTAAGGTATACCGTACAGATTAAAATACTAATTAGAAACAAAATATAATTCTTAGGATACCCGATTATAATATGAATAATTTCATATTATGGCTTAGAACAAGTTTTTAAGATTCCTGTATAACCTGTAACCTAATTTAGAAACTGACTTTAAAACTGAATCGGAACTCAATCTAAATTAAGAATAATTTTAAGAAACTTAAAAACCTAAATAATTAAGTATACTAAAAACCCTAAACTAAAGATAACATAAAAGAACTATAAAATGAAGTTTATATAAGATAATTATATGCATGCACTAAAACAATATTTGTAATATAGGGTTTATAACGCACATCGAATGAGTAAGCAAGAAGTCTAAATAAGTTACGATCAATACATTATTGTATTTCGGAGTATTAATTTGTAGTATTCGGAGGCTTTAAATTGTACTTGAGTGTACGCGTTAGGTAGTTGACTGTACGCATGTGCTTGTTTTCAAGTTTGATGATTTGATTCTGATTGCTGTCCTGGCTTATATTTATGTAATTTATTGAAATGATTAAACACCTTAAACCGGATCAAATTAAACATATTACTTGAAATTTTAAATCGGACATATATAGCAACCTATTAAGGGAAACTTAGGGTTTTCCGACTAAATACCGATCTCTTTGAAAGGAATAGCGTTGGATAGTATGATTGGTCCCTTCTTTATCCTTAGTTGAACTAAATGACAAGTGAAGAGGTCGCGGCAAGAGTAAAGTCAATGGTTTGCAGGTAGTCGTGGGAGGAGCGGTATCTTCATTACACAAGTTTAAGTTTGGTCGTAAGCTGTTGCATTAAATAGAAACTCTTTAACCCAGATTAGAGAGGGTACAATTTCTCTAATTTCACAGTAAGTCGGATAATGTCATACGATGGCATTTGTTTGTACATACGTAGCATCTAACTAATTTGATTGACAATCCCATTTATGTTTGTGGTATAGTTTTAAGTCTTTGTCCCAACTTATTGAGCTGTAGTTGTTGACATCCCTATAGACGTTGTTGCTGGTGCTAACTAGAAAACGACTTATATTTACCTTAGCACTAGCAACTGTAGGATCTTGGGAAGTGATGATATAAACTGAGGATATAATATACTCATAAGTTTAAATTTTATCTTTAAAGTTTTTATGTATTTCTCAAGTAGATTATGCTCAGGCTATTAAATCATATAATATACTCAGATTATTTTAGAATAAATATGTAATCCTTATAATTTCATAAGTAAATAACATGTTTATTTATGAATTGTTTACTTCAAAGCGAGTTAGTCATGGATGCCTTGTGTAAATTAGGTTTAAGATAACGGCTAAAGTGTCAACTTCTATCCTAGAATGATTTGTATGACTAGGTTATTATGACTCTGCTGCTTCAAGGTGTGATAGAACCCCCTACAGAAGCTTCTTCTTAGGTAATCTCTTGTATTATTGATTAAGAGTCATGATTTCTAATGCTTCCTCCATTGAGGACTTCTTTTTTGCTGCTTCCACTAATTCGGTAACACAAGACTTGAGCTTAGAGTCGTTTATCTCTAACTCCTTTATTCGCATCATTAACCTATCTTCCTCGTCACTCATTAAGGTGATTGTTCAACCACCCAACCCCCAGCACTCCTTTCACTTCTTGCAAAGCTCTTCCTTTGAGTCCTAAATCTCCTTATATTGCTCTTGAAACTTAGCTTTAAGGCTTGAGATTTTATCGGCCACCAAGGAATGTGCCAGTTTCTCGATTGAAAGCTCTTCTTAAAGTTTCTTAACCTCCATCTCAGCCTTAATTCTCATGCTCTCAGCTGTGACAGTCTAAGCCTTTGAGAAGTTATATGCCTCCTTAACCTTCTATAATAAATTAACAAAGATGAATAAGTCATTTGCATTTCAATAAAGCAGCAACATGTAAACACTACCTTTTTCATTTCTTTGTTGATTTCATCCAAAGTCGTTAAAACGTGATTGCTAATCTACACATAGACGAGATTATGTCAACAACAGAACATAAGCTATAAGTGAAAAGGTGATCGGTACTTACATCATATAGCTTAGCGACGATAAGTCCTTTGTTACAATTGCCCACTTTATCAACATCTTTCTTTACAATCTCCCTATCCTTAGGGAGAACGACTCCTTCCATCAAGGCTAAAGATTTCATCTTGTCACTCAAGGTCGAGTCAATATGCAGGATGTTCTAACTCCAACATGGCATAAAGCACTCACCCACCTTACGGTTCAGAACAAATTCAGCTCTACTGATGTCAAGAGCTTTATTCCTCAAAGCCTCCTTCATCCTCTTATCTAACGCTTTGAATTTCTTGGATAGAGATTGGTCGGCAAGCTCCTTTTAACTTCTTGTATTAGGACTCGGCTCATTAACTGTTTGGCCTGATGGGCCTTCAACTGTCTCATGAGGAATGACCTTAGCGCTGCTACTACCCTTGATCTCTTGGTTAGAATCATCTAACACTTCCTCTTAAGGAATGTTTTTTGAGGAAGGTATCACTTTAAGTTGTGTTGACTCAATGGCTTCAGTCTATTTAATCCCTTGATTCTTATCGACGGGACGAGTCACCTTTTTTGGAGCAACAACCTGCTTCATGGTTTTCTCTCGTGTAACCTTTTTGGCGCGAGCGGTTAAGTAACAGGTGCTGTGATGCCTACACATTTATTAAGCTTCAGCTTCTTGGCCTTTACCTAGGTTAGCAATTTGGTGGGATCTACATCGCCTGTACCTATATCTGCAATAAAGGATAGGGGTATTAAAAATGGGAAAGGGAGAAAAATTAAGAACTTATGAGGTCCAAGCCGAGCAAAGCTCAAAGGCAACTATTCTCCCCCAAGTCGTAAGAACGACTTTTCTCCTATAGCTTTACTCAATACAACAATTGCTCTAAAACCTACCTTCTTCCTTCTTTCTTGTATCTTTTTGGTTGCATTGACGTCATTTTGCATTAATTCAATGTCTTTGGTATGGATGGGCTTAGTCCATTGGGTCCAAAAATCTAAATCTTCATTCGATATAATAAACACAAATTTATCATGTTACTTGTGGATCTTGGACTCTAACCCATTCATAAATTTCCAACCATGTTGAGTGGCCATGAAACACCAACTGTCGGGTTACCTCCTTATCGTGAAGAAATATCTAAATAACTAAGGCATGGCTCTAACCTCAATCTCTTCACATATTATCTTAAATGCTACTAGAAGTCTATAAGTATTAGGTGCAAACATACTCGGCTCTACCCGAAAATAATTAAAGAATTGTTTGATAAAAGTAGAAAATGGGAAGCGCAGTCTAAAATTGAGATATTTTAAATATATATATATGAAACTCACGCTTTCTTGGAAAACATACCCTCTTGTCTTCCCTTGGTCTATGCAGATTCCATGTCTCGGGAAGATCTTACCAATATTTATTATACTTCGAGATGAGTGTCTTAATAACATTACTCACCACTCTATCCGAAGAATCACTATAATAAACAACATTATTATACAAATACCTAGTTATAGATCTTCCTTTCCTATCTTCTAAATAGTTATCCACTAAAAGAGCATTGATGCAAGCAAGTTTTTCCCATTGCTCTATTGTGCTATCTACCGAACTACTCGAAAAACATGCTAAATCGTTCCTTTTTTAGGGAAGAGAAGTAGCCCGAACTTAGTTACCTTAGAATTTGAAAGTACATGTCAATGAATGATGCTTCGAACCATACCTGATTGAAGCTATCTAAGGGAATTGCAAACTAGACGAAAGTTTAGAAGATGAGATATTGAAAGCAAATGAGAACTTTGATAGTAGATACGAATAAGAATAGAGTGAAGAAATCTTTTTATCAGTATGGAAAACTCCTTTATATATCAATGATTTTTTCTCATAACCCTAATACGCTTCTAATAAGAATGCAATTCTGATTAGACTGTTAAGTATGGATTAATGACACGTGTTATGAGTTAGAAATATGAAGATTATCATGTTATTAACAATTATTAGCCCTTGTAGCGTAATGATGGCTAAGTTGACAACTGTTGCGTCTGCTACCATAGAAGAGTAGAAGGGAAAATTAAAAGATTGTCACCTTTTGTTTAAGATATGATTCATTGCATTTCAAAATAAAAATCAAACCTTCCCACATCACTTGGCATTTGGAAAACTCATTTTAGTCTTAACCATCTAATTGCCCAAGCTGAGCATTAAGCTTTATTTACTCCCATCATCGAGTTCTCAACCATAAGAGTTAAGGGGTAAATGTTGATGGTCAGATTTCACCCTAATATATTATTCAGTTGTTCGACTGATGAGAATTCAACCAATTCTACTCTTGACTGATGCTGACTAAGACTTAGTCCACTTGATAAGCCTTGAAGCTTAGCTTATTAATATGTTTGGTTTGAACTTAGGAAAGTAGTGCAAACGGTTATGATATAGTACGATTTCATTACATAACCGTCTACTATTCCTATATTTAAGGCATGTGCTTGATTACAAAATCTCTACTTAGTCTTCTACTAATGATTAACTGTTGTTTCAGATACTCGATATTCACCTATAAATACTAAGAGAAAATATTGTAAAAACTCTTTTAAGACCTTCAATTCTATATTCAATCACTCATTTCTTTCTCAAACACTTACTGACTTTGGCATAAGCGTGGCTATACCAAACTAGTCCCGGTATCATTTAGCCTTTTGTATTCTTGCAGGAACAAAGTCTAATGTATATTGTATATAAATATATAATATATTATGCGATAATACATAATATAATCCTTATTCATATTTTTTAATTTATTTATTTATATATATTTTTATTTTGTATACTTAATCTCGTGAGTAGGCTCGATAAAAGCCCGCCTTAAGCTTAGTTCGAAACAAAGCTTGTATATCTAAACAAGTTAAGCTCGAGCCTCGCAAGCTCAATAGAAGCTCGATTTGAATTCAAACTCGATAATTTTTAAATGAACTTAGTTTAAACCTTCAAAAACTCGCCTCAACTTGTTTATATTCCTAATCACAAGATTTTGTATGAAAGGTGAAAACCAAATCTTCTTCAATTAATTGATGGAAAATTTTTGTACTCACTCAAGAAAAAGGCCAATGCCCAAATAAATAGGCCTATATAAAATATATTTTCTTTAATTTCTTATTATCATAGATTGATGATTAAATTAAATACATCTCTAGTTTATTTCTTAATATATAGAATATTGGAGAACACACACACACACACACATATATATATATATATATAAATACCGTATGTGAATCCTATTTTTCTATATTAAACATGAATGGTAGATGTACCTAACTCTATGTACAATTCGTTCTATTTATTTTGCGATCATTTATTTGGTGTATATTAGAGAAGCAAATTATGCATTGTGAAATGAGATTAGCTCCATTTTAATGGCTAACCTTCATTGTTGATTTGGATATTTTGTCCCTTCATTCAATTTAATAATATTGCACTCAAGTGGGCAATCCATCTTCTAGATATAATATATATAATATTAGGGGCAAACGGACAATAACCTTTTTATTTGCTATCTTTTGAACTAGAGCCTTAAAAAAAAAAAAGGTAATTAATATAGGCAAAAATCGGCATCTTTTTCCAAGTATTGTACAACCACAAATTCCTATCTTTACCGAAAAAGAACAGGCAGATAAAATCTTCATCGCTCCTCCTCAAGCTTTCATTTCGCGGGATATAATGGCACATGATTGACAACGACCTTTTCACCAATAATTTTGTAATATGTCATCCTGTTAATCATGGAATATATGATTTTATCATTTGTCCTATACGTAAATATTATTTATATATATATTCTTATTCCACCAATACTAATCCCACCTACTCCTCTATGGTATTGACTACTATTTACTTCACCTTTTTTCTTTTAAGCATTTGATGAATTTCTTCAGTTGAATCAGTCTTTAACAAATATGTTTTATCTCAACTTAAACAAAAAAGAGAGGGGAAAAAAAAAAAAAAAACAGAAAGGGAAGAAATTTGAGCCAAATTTCTCTATCAATGAGATGGAGCAGCCGAAAACACATAAAAAGGATATCGTTGTGAGAACAGCTTTTTTGAACCCACAGTGATGGAGTCCTATCGTGATTTATCCTTGTTACCGAGTGGCAGACCCAATATGTAATACGTGGGCAGGCCAGCCCCACATACAGGGTGCAATATATATTTTTTCAAATTCCTTCAAAGTTCTTGGGAATATATTTTCAAGCTCCTGCTGTAATGGCTACACATTTAGTGTTAAGGGCGAAACCAGGTTGCAATATACCGGATAATGGAGATTATGAATCTTGCATTTGGGCTGTTCCACCAAAAAACCAGAGAATGACATGGATATAGCATATTGCAAAACTCCTAGATCATCTAATAGCAGTGAGATATAAGCCTAAAGTAGGAAGTGGGGATTTTGACTCATATGAGGAAAAAAGAAGAGGAGGGATAATCCAATCCAATTCATGTTGCCCCTTTTACTTTCATAGCATCTCTTTCTTTTTACCTCAGTTTAGAAGTACCAATTTGAAGATTACAATCAAGTAGCAAAGACTAATCAAGGAAAAACCCGCTCCATATGCAAAATTATGAATACCTAGATTCAACCATCATTGTAAGGGTATCTACAATTCTTCACCAGTACATGTGACTGGGTTGAGACAAATGATATTTGTATATGTACCTATCTAAAAGAGTAGATTACAATAAACAACTGAAGCTCCCTCCCCCCAGTAATCTCAGAATGAAGTAAATTTAAGACCTATATCATTTGCTTTGGAGATCCATACCACCATGCACTCAACATTGGATATTTGCAAATCGAACTACCAGAGCTGCTAAAGAATTTATCTTGGTTTCTGCTGTCAAGCAAGGTCATTTTAGGGACTACAAGCATCTGAAATTGTTGCAATGAGTGCCACCAAATAGTACAAAAGGTGGAACACCAAAACAATGCCACTGCAGCAGTTGCACAAGAGTTAATATCTATACCTCAAATTGAAATAAACATGCGGTTAATAATAGACCCTCAAAGTCGTCTAGAAATCTTTGAAGAATTTCTCACACAACTAATGTTAAGTGAATTTTCTAATTTCTATGTTTTTGCGGCATTTATTGCAAGGTTTATTAAGAAAAACTATATATATTTTCCAATTAGAATCATATAATTTCACTCAACTGTAAGATTGCACAACCTAACTTAAAGTCATAGCCTAAATAAAGTTCTGAGTAACTCCACTCATTGGTCTGTCAGAAAAGGCATGAGACTGATGTGCAATGAACCCTCTTTCTTTACGTCTTATTTCATGCAGAAAGCCTTCAGTCACAAAAACAGTATCTACCAAACAAGGACGAAGCTCATCCATGTTATGCCCTCTAGATCCCATGGCAAGGGAAGCCTGTGCCACAGGATGCCTTTCCATGCAGAATTCATTTTAGGTGAACTAACAATAGGTGTACATTAACAGACAAATAGATGATTCAATCATACTCTAATAATTACCCTTTTACCTCTTCTTTAGACCAGAGTTAATGAGACATGAATAAAACCATTGGTACCTCTATTTCCACTAGATGCAGAATGTACTATGCAGCAGCCTCAGCCCAGTATATAAAATTTAGAAAGCATAAACCGAGAAATAGGAAGTAGCTAAAAGCTGCAAACCTCAATGCGAATATTTCTGACTTCAAGTAGGAAGTGGGGACATCTCTACTTGGTCCCCCAGGACAGAATCTGAAAGGTCTGGCTTCTGGAGAGAGTCTCTCTGACCACGTCCTAGAGAAGTCGCCTCATGTATCCCTGAAGAGTTCATCACATTCAGCATATCTAAATTTAGGGGTGGTGCCCAGCAGTGATTTTAATAGCAGAGGACAATAAAATAAGATTGCACCTTTATATGCAAAGGTATCACATAAGTGAGAGGAATAAATGTTGATCCTACCAATAACTTTATGTACATTGAGCCCTTTCCTCGTTTCTTTTTCTTTTTTAACCTCTTGTAGTATCATCATCTTGACAATCTTTGAGAAACGATATTGCTCTTTCATTGCATTATAAATTTAAATCCATTACTATCTGATTTTAAAGCTTAAGCTGATAAACTTGGTGTGGTTTTCTTAAGTAATATTAATTAACCCTCATCACTTGTGGGCCTAGATTTTCATTGACATACAATAAGTAGATCAATCAATTAAATTGAAAATTGAATGATGGCTCAAGATTCAAACTTATGACTTCCTGCTTTGGTACTAAGACAAATAAGCTGGATCCCTTCTGGTTTAACATTAATTGATTAACATGAGGCATATAGTAGATAAACTATTTGCAGGGGATACCTCCTCCATTTTTGTGTTTGAAGCAGCAATGAGAATATCAACTGGTCTTAGACAAGTCAAATAGCTATGCAAGATCTTGTATATCAGGTATACTAGCCATTGTCAGAAAAGCACACTACAATCATGGCATCCATATGCAAGAACATTTTTTTGGGTTGTGAATTCCAAATATAAGAGCTCCTCCATCCTTTACTGTGAAATAAATTTACAAGGGAAAAATGACAGCAAAGTCAACTCAAAGAAACAGAACAGAACAAGAAGAAGAAGATTAGAGGACTAACATGCCAACAAGAGGGATCCAAGAGAATCCACCTAACGACACATCAGGAGCCCCAACATAGTACTAAATTCATGACAAAATCAGAAAAGAGAACAGGGATTTATGCTCAAATGAAAATTTGCATCTTACATGCTAGTAATTTAAGTAGAAGTAGAAAGCACATAAATTCAAATACAAAATGAATGTTCAGTTCTTAAAGGATGAGAAATTTACATCTAGTTATAGATCAAAGCATGGGATTTCAAAGAGTTTCAGAGAAAAATTAATGATAGAGCAGCGGACAATTGTAATATATATAAGAATGTTTTACCTTTCTTTTTCTTAAAGAATAACTTCAAAGGATAAAATTTTTTAGGACCATTAAATTCCAACCCACAAGACATACCTAAGCCCAGTATCACAGCACAAATTAGGAAGCCTGGAAGAGAAAAGTCCATCTTGTAGACAATTTCCATGACTATGATGCACCCTCCAGCTACCATCAAGTGTCTTGGAGAAGAGAAAACCATGTGCAATCTGCAAATTATATGACATTTCAATTAATTGAGTCCAAACATATATCCAGCAGGCTGCTGACATCACTCTTTTCTACTAAAAAGCCATTTGCATATGAAACTAAATCCACAACTTTGGAACATCCAAGGTCACCTACTACACAATTGTTCATTTATGCAAGGACATAGACCAAGCAGAGGAGAATTACTTGAGACAAATAGACAGTAACTCCTGAATAAATAAATTTTTGGGAACAGACTACTATTCAGATATCTTCCTAGTTCCTACAGAACCATCATATACCACACGGGCTTCAAGAAAAGCTTCTCTTTGCAAGCACAAGTAGAAGTCACCTAATGGCCATGCAAAGAATCCATCTGTAGACACTGGCAGGTGGTCCACACCTCTTGCTAAGGGTACCATCCATTTTGTTTCACATCAATCATAGGGCTTGGGCTCATCATCTATGAAGGTACCTTAGCAATCCTACATCAGTGCTGTTATGCATAAAAGGATCTGTGCCTTAAATAGTTAGATTACTTATGGTTGGAATTATCTGATGAACCCAAGTGCAGATCTCCGACACAAAGTGCTAAATTCCTAATTAAAGATATTGCAGCTCTTAGAAGGATAATAATTTCATTGCCCACCATTCGATCTGGTGAACGAGACAAAATTGTGTTTGCACTTCATAGTCCATTGTTTGCAAGGGCTAAACACAGATGCTAAAAAATTTCTAGAGACTAAATAACTTAGTGAAGTGAAACAAACATGATCCTGCCCGTAAAATGCAGGATTTTGCAAGTCTTAAGGAAAATCACCATAAATGAAATTTCTTAACACCATAATAATGCAGCTCAGTGATAAAGTATGTGCCTATTACCTCTCCTCAGCAAGACTGTCAACATAAAATATCAAGATAATTCCAAAAAGAACTGTGCTGAGAAAGGCCCAGGTCGAAAAGGGTAAATTGACACTTGTAGCTGAAGTTCCCTGATTACTCGAATAGAATAAAAAAGAAAAAAGGTTATGTTAACAGTAATACAAGATGTCCAAGAACAAATGGGAGTATCCTAACCAGATAAAACTATTGCTCCTTAAATTCCAACCTATTGCAAATAATTGTTACTCAAATGACTTACTGTGATCATATCCCACATAGCGATGGGAAACAGAAAACATGTTGCAGAAGCCATTGTTATAGCATGAAGCCTCCGCTTATACTGATTCTGGAAAGTCATTAACCGAACATTTAGCTAATTTTGTCAGAACTCAGAGCAATCTTTTATTGGCCTTCACCGTGAAAGCATGAAGGCATTTTCTTTACATGTTTCAACTCATTATCAAAACAACTAGGTGTCGCATGGAAACCTTGAGTGAAACACGCCGCGCTATCACCCTTCTTAATGCAGACAGTATTCCAGCAAAGATGGGAACAACCATTTCTTTCATTCCTAATACTTCTTCTGTTTGGACCTTGACATCAACACCATCTCCAAATTGTATTTTCTTGTTAAGTTTGTATAAATAAGCTTAACTTTATTCAGTGAAAGGAACAGAGGGCAAAGGGGGGAAGGAGCAAAGGAGTTTAGAATTGAATAAAATAAGTAAATCCTAGGCAAAAGAGAGTTCCAAGTGCACAATAATTATTGAGTTTAGCCATTCTAGTAAATCTTGAAAATCAATCAGCTTCATTTAATTGATATAAGATAACAAAAACTCCATATATAAGGATATTTAAAGGAGAATAAGTAGCCATTGCCCAGCCTTGAGACAGCAGGTACAAGGATGCCAGCATTGCAATTAGCCCCCCAACCTAGTGAAAAGTGTAGTTTATTAGTTGAAAGTAAAGAGATAAGCAAACTCATAGGCGTGATAATTCTGGCAAATAACATCCCATTATAGGCCAATAGATGAGATGATTCAAGAGAAAGTGCAACTCTACAGCTGGATATCTACATAAACTTTTTAACATGGAATATTGAGGATCGATGATAATGACAAAAGAACATGCTGCTGCTAGTAAAATGTCTAATCAGCATGAATAATAAGCTCCAAAGAGACTTATCCATTTGCACTACAGAATACATTTATGGCCCAATCATTTGGGTGTAATAGTTATTCCATTTCCCCATTATTCCATTATGAAAAAGTCTGGTATTTAGTTGCATTTTAAACATCAAATAGCTATTCCATATGAATTACTATTACAAAAAATATTGAATAACAATTCATGATCTCTCCCTCATGAACTGTTATTCAATGATATATTTAGCCCCAATCACATAAATGCCCTTATGTCAATACCCAAAAGTTTAGACAATCTACACATGTGGCACCATCTATTTTTGGGCAAACCACTATATTAGATGCCACTACCGCCAACCCCCCACCCACCCCCAAAAAGAAACCCCAAAAACCCACCTTTCTTCACATCAAAAACCAAAACAAATGAAATAAGTGCAAGTTTTGATGACAGTTTTGTGAGCAACAGAAGATAGAGGATTGAAATGCAGCAACAGTTCAGGACATTGGTTTAAAACCTCCATCAACAATCAAATGGGAATGATGATTTGATTAAAGTGGGATGTTGTGTGGTGTAAAGTATGAATCCCCTTGGTTTCATATAAGTCATGTTCATAATTATTTATGATGAAATCAGGAGGCTTCCTACTTAGTGTGTCAAGTGCAATTTCTCATGATTGAAATTGATACTGTATGTGAGAATATGAAAGGTTTGGGTGGTTACATTATAGCAGTAGCTGAAATTTTTATGTGATAATGAAATTTTCAGATGGGTAAATCATGACTTTTGACAGAAATAACTAGTGGGGTGTACTGCCATTGGTCCAAAAGAAAAAAAAAGGTGTAATAGTGGGGTTTTTAGGAGCATAATAGACAATTTATTTTTATTTTTCCCTTATTCATTACTCAATTTTGTGTCAACTAAACAATATATCAGGCATATAACAGCAATTACATGTCCATGCCATCTCTATTGGCTTGCAATTCAATCCCCCCTTACTCCATTTAGGGAAGTGAACGGGCAAATAATGTTTTGATGCCTTCTAGCCAAGGATACTAATATGAATAAGAATTGAGCCAGTTAGCAAGGGAAAAAATCAACCTAACATTTGGACTTTGCTTTCTCAAGCAATATTGAGTGTTCCATGATGTCTGAAATAAAAGAAGAAAGGGTACCTTTCTCCACAAATTCTGTTTTCGCCCATACAATACAGCAGATAAAACTCCAAGCACAGCCCCAGAATACTCCGCCATTAATGCTCTTTTTGCATTGGAGAAAAATGCAAGAATAGGATCAATATTTGAATAACAGCTAGCTGAGTTGAGGATGTGGATTGATTTTTTTTTTTAAATTAAAAAAAAAAATAGAAAAGAAAAAAAAAATAATAACCACTAAGATGAATATTTACCTCAACGGTCCACATGATCTCAGGCCCTTGCCCCAGAATACAAAGTATGAAGCTGTTATGGCACCATTTATTATAGAAGGCACTACCTGAGATGCAAGAGATCAAACTTAAAATTTTCAAATGCAATAGAGTAACATCAACCACATTAACATACTTTCCACAACAATCAGAAACAACAAACAATTACTCCATACCTGAGTATTGGAGAGTGGTCTACCCTTCCAAGGCTTTTGCAGAAGTAAGAATAGAATAGATGCTGGAAGCAAACAGCAGAAGATAAAAAGCACCACCGATGCCCCAGTTTGAGTTAGATACCGGTACACAGAGTAGACTGACCATATTCTCAAGAAATTTCCCAATATATGAATTATTTGTAATGGTGTGTGCCTGTAGAATAAAAGATCCAGCAATTACAACGAAACAACCTAAATAAAGGTCAAGCGGAAAGAATATGGATCATACTGCTTAAATTGATTTATTCATTCAACTCTTGTGCACATTTCGCTCTAATAAATTAAAGACTTCATTGAAAGAATGATTACTCTATAACCAGTTTCAACCCCTTCAACTCTTGACTTGCACATGCTTTTACTTTCTTTTCCCTTATATATAGATAGAGTATGAGGGCAAGCCTTGGCCTAGCTGGTAAAGTTGCTGCCTTGATGACCACAAGTTCGAGTCAAGAAAACCCTCTTCAACAAACGTAAAGGTATGGCTGCATATACATGCGACATCACTTCCCCATACCACACCAGGCTCAGGAAGTGCTTCGCAGCATTAGGTTTATGCCCATTTTTTTATCAAGAGAGGAACGTGGCAGTAACTGAACACACTGTTGATACAGTCAGTCCCATGCACCGGCTCAAATTGCCTTATCAATACAATGGCTGGATAACAAATGCCCGGAGACACTTAGTTAACAAGTTTTGCAGGTAATCGTCAGCGGATCCACTAATAGATTCATTTTAGCAATTACTATGATGTGTCATCCATACATATACTCAGCGACCTATATAACTAAAGCTCCAACAAGAATAGAAACCCTAACAAACCTAACCTAATAAGCAACAATTACACTACAAAACGAGAAAGCTATTTTGCTCTCAATCTATATATATAAGAGAGAGAAAACGATGTAATGTACAAACCTGAAATGAGGAAGTCCTCGATCCTCAGAAGCTGGTTTTGGGGACATCATTTTTGTGTTTTTTGGAGGGGAACTTTTGAGAGAAATCGAAATTGTAAAGTTTGAGGTTTCAACTAGAAATGCGAACTGCAAACTAAGTTGCCATTAATTAGATATCAAAGCTATGAATAGTTGTTTATTCATGTGTTCAGTGTCCATCGAGCAAAGTCCCAAGAAGCAAGACGAGGAAACATAACGATCTCTCTCTCTCTCTCTCCCCCTCCCTCCCTCCGTCTGAGTTGGATGTAGGTGGGCCGGGTTCCGAGTTGACTTGGGCTACGGAGAACTCTGGTAAATGTACGGATATTAGATTTCTTAAAATTAATTTATTATAAAAAGGCGATATCTCTTTTTCCTTTTTTTTTTTTCCCCCCTTTCACCCACTCTCCCCATATACAACTTCATTAAATCAAACAAGCATTTCGCTAAATGAAATAAAATTATAATGAAGTGACCATTATAGAGTACGTAGTAATGCTGTAATAAAACCTGATAAGTTAGTATTTTATTTAGTTAACGAAATGAAGTTATCATTATCTTACCTAGTTGGCTAAATGATTTTAAGAAATAAGGGCTAAATAGTTAAAAAAGTACTAGAATATCCTTATATNTCTATACCTGCTATCTCTACTTATTATACAAGTAATACATATTAAGTATTAAATAGTTATCAACATTTGTATTAAGATCATGTTTTACATATTATTAGATATTATGTTAACTATCTTATCATATTATATTATATATTATTTATATATACAAAAATCAATATTTATCATAATACTGAGACTTAGATAACATTTTTTTAATTTATTCATATAAATATTGTAATTTTAACAATATTATTATAATATTTTTATGTTATATAATGATATAGAAAATTATTCGTATAACATGATATGATATTTTAATATCATTATTACATTATAATAGATATGTAATTATAAGGGAAATATCAAAACTTATTATAGATAAGTATCATATATTATTTTTATTTATCATCTTATATAATATTTTTATATATAATTATTTATATTTATTAAGAAACATAATTTTTTAATTATGATATAATATTATTTTTATTTATTATATTATCAATATTTATTTATGTAATATTATAATATATATTACTTCTAAAAGCGATCATAGAAAGAGCTAATAAAAACTAAAATAATGGCTATTTATGTGGTTGGGGTCATGAATCCGTATTCAATATTTTTCAATACTATGGATTTATTGTTGAACAACTATTACACATTCAAAATATAAGTAAACAAAGAAATAGCTATTCAATTGGAAATAAGGGGAATACAATGACAATTCCCTTTAAGTGAACATAGCGCAAGAGTTGCGATGTCAAAAAGGCCAATGTGCAAATAAATCAAATAGACCAAATGAAGACACCCGACAAGCTATAGTTATGATATATTCCTAATTTGACCTTGGTTATAACTCAATTCACATGCACATTAACTTCTCGTCTAATTGTTGATGTAACATTCACGTTTAAGTCCTTGCCTAAAAAACAAAAAAAATTCACACTCGAGTCCACCCCTCCATTAGATTGTTAAACTTAACGAACTAACGAAGAGCTTATGATCTATTGGGCCTTGTCGCTACATTCACAATTAAGTCTCTATCTCTAACAAAATTGATGAGCTTTACATTAATCCAGATCAAGAGCATCTAATCTACTAATCATTACTAGTGCATTTACCTTCACTTCCAAAGTTCCAACATAATTTTGAGTTTCACAACGCGCCCCAATAATGACCTGAAAATCTTGTTGCACCACCTTAGTTACCTGAATAAATGGGATGTTTTTTTGTTTTACAATAGGCTATTTAAAAACTAATCAAGTGAGGAGCATAAGAACAAAGGCATATATAGTGTATGTGCTTTTGTCTTATAGGTAAGATTTGCACTGTAGGCGCATATAAAATATTAAAGGTGCATACCATCGACTTTTACTCCTCAGCTCTTTATAAATCATTGAGCTAGAGGTTAGATACTTGCAATTGGTTCTTTTAGATATTTTTTTCTATTGCACTTTTGAAGTTAAAGGCAATGTATTATCTAATGAAACTCGGGCCAATCTAGATAGACTTATATTAGTTATGGAAGTTTGGTAAGGTGTAAAAATTATTAGAACCCCAAAAGTCACTAAGTTTATGGATGGTGCAGATTGATAAGCTTATTAGCAATTTGGCCTTAACTAGCAACTCTATGATTTTAATTCTAAATATCTTTGTTAAGAGTCAAATTTACCCATCCTTATACAAAATCCTTATTCTTTGTAAAGTGTCATTTCGGTACTTAGGTTTTTGGCCCAATTTAATACCATGGATTGGTTTAATGGGTTAGTGACATGGCCTAGGAAATCGAGCCAAAACAAGAATGTTTTAGAAAGATATGATTTGATAGGTTTGGAACAGAGATTATTAGACCAGTTATGCTGCTCTCAACCTTACTTAATCAATTCATGCACGAAAAGTAGGCTTAAAAGAGGTCTTCCTAAGCTCGTTTAGACTTTATTTAGCCTGAAAAGGAGCTATTTGGACTTAAATATGAGTTGTGGGCTTATTTAATTATTAATAAGAGTATATTCTTCTATTGTGAATCATTAGCCCTATCCGAAGCCCGTATCCTAAGCTCATGGTCCATATAAAGAGAATGAGTGAATTCTAAACACAAGATCATTTAAGGCTATTCGACGATTGTTAGTAATGCCAAATCTCAAACATCTATTTCAGAGAAATCTTACGGTTGAAGCTTACTCTTAAAATCTATAAATAAGAGGCTGTTCCTCTCACTTGGGAGGACTCTAAACATTTTGGCTAACTTGAGACAAATGCGGAAACTCTACTGAAGTTACTCCACAAAGGATCAAATAAACTACTCGGTGAAGAACAAACTAAGAGTACTTAAAAGTATAAGACTTCATCTTCTATCACACACGTACATGAGTGATCGAGTCTACCTGTTCTACCTCCCATACATTTCTCTATTACATCCGAACACATGTCATCAGATCAAGTGATATCCAAGATCGACCATCATGCACATAGCATGTGATTCATCATCAGCAGCAACCCCAGGCCTACCTACATTATTTAGTGACTCCGCTAAAGAGATATCACTTGCAATCAACAATGTCATGCATCGACAGACAGGAGGAGACTTCCAATGTCCGGGAGACCAATCCTACAATCATTCAACAAACTCCAACATCAAGTGATAACATGACACCTATAAGCATGCAACAAACACCTGCTGTTAAGATATCCCTAATTGTTCATACTATGCAAGAGAACACTCGTGTTCTTAATCAATTCATGACTGCCTTTGTGCAATTCTTGCTTGGCATGACAACTACTGTTGCTATTAACCCTACAGGTGTTCAACCCACACTGGTTCTTTGCAAGCTACCAAACATGCTCCTATTGCAACTACTATTGTTGTCACTTGTGTTCCTAGAACTCTAAGGAAGTCCTGCTTAAGCATTGATAGTGCTTAAAGTATTTAATTAACTTCTATTGCCCATATTTAGATGGGAAAAAATAAGAATAATAAAGACATTTTGGCTTACCCTAATTTTAGTTCCCTTTCTTCCACATTCTCGTAGTTATTACTTAGAAAAGACAAGAATTTGAACAAGTCCCACATGAAAAATTTGATATGTGCTTCCTTCAAAGTTCAAAGAATAAAGATTCATTCTACACGCTCCTCTTTTCATTTCCTCAATTTACCCTTACAAATGCTACCATATGTATTAAGAAAAATTGACATTAAATCCCCTCCAGTTCAAACTCTTGAGCTGCTTATCTTCTTTCTCCATTTGTCATTAGTATTCTGTTTTTTTTTTTTTAAGTAATAATACTAATTAAAACTGATTATGACCCTTTTCAAGTTTGGATTAATTGAACAATCATTGAAAAACGATGGTAACAATAAAACATCTACATAACTGTGGCTGTTATATTTATATTTGTATGTTATTTCCTACCAAGATCCCTTTTTTGTTGTATTGTTTCTGTCATTAAAATTAAATAAGCAAGTACCAAAAATTCATGTCTGTCGTAATTTCCGTTGTATCTTTGTCCATGTTTTTATGATTTTTTTTATCTTTTATTTATTTTTTTAGCGAACTATATTGCAATTTGTAAGAAAGTGCAACTCAAATATAATCCATCTCATTTAAAGATTAATATTCGTACTATTAAGTTATAATAATTTTGACGAAGTTTCTATGATTTCTAAAATGTAGATATGTTAGTGGAAGTGAGAATTCCATTTCTTTATGTCTTTTTGTTTTTTTTTTTTTTCTATTTTGAAGGATACATAAGATTTCAACAATTCCATATGTAGAGGATCAATTCTCAATTCACGTTGCAAATTCATAAAAGTGGTGTTATTGTATTATTTAGTGAAACAATAATATTTATCAGGCCAAGAAATGTCTTGCGAGAAGAATTTGAAAGTTGTGATATCTGTAAATTCCGATAAGTGAATAACATACCAATAGTTATTGTTTTCTATATGCAATGACTCTGTGAGTTGGTGTTCAGCCTGATAATCATTACTCATTAATAGGTTTATATAGTGTGGATAATTCATAAATCATTACTCATTAGTTTATATAGGGTGGATAATTCATATTATTATATTGTGTCTTATTTCTATTTCTAAATGGATTTATATTCGAAAAACCTAAATTCGTAATACAATCAATTTATTAATCATATATGAAAACCTATACTCATGTATCTTATGTAGATGTTAAACTCATTTATGTTAAGGTTGACAATTTGTGCTATGATATTATATATTGTTTATTTTAAGTTTGATATTATTTATCAGTTAAAAATTATAATTAAATCTATAAAATATATATAGATATGAAGGGAAAAAAACGATGGTGATATTTAAATTTTTTAAAGACAAAAAACATAGTACATTTATACTTTAAAAAAAATTACAACCTAAACAAAAATTTTTAGTAAAGTAAAAATTTACCAAATATAGAAAATTCAAAAATTTAAGTTATATAATATCACTAAATTAAGTGAAACCATAAATTAAGTTGATATTAATATTATTACTAGTGTTGATTTCTAAATTTATCATATTATTTTTTAGATTTTTAAGGAAAATAGTAAAAAAAAAAAAATCTTTGCATAAATTCATAATTTTTTACCTATTTTAAATTATGACACAATAAGAAAAATATATAGCTAAAAAATATCTCATACCTATAATTGAGATGTTTATTTAGAAAGAAATAATTTGTGCAATAAAACGTAAATACGGAAAAATATATAACATATCCCGTATCTAAGTCTATAAGCCTCACTCGAGTCCAAATATGATTTAATTGTGTTTAAATGGGTTTGACTTATTTGCTTCTTGTGTCAAATCTTTTTATACATTAATCTATATAAATCATATCATATTATATCTAGATTTATTGTGTCTGAATACTAAATTACCAGCAATAGGTTTCTATGTGACCTCAGTTCACCATTGCGAGCGGTAAGATTGACAAAAGCTGTAATGAACGGAAAAATGCAATGAAACTGCATGCAGTTCCTCTCAGAAGATCGAGTGAAAAATGTCGCAATGTACACCAGTAAATCCGGCAAGTCTTCTTTAAAACCCAATTCGATCGACCTAGCTAATGCCGCATCCTTAAGCCATGGATCATTTGCGTTTAATTAAGAAGAAAACGCCAGACTAGTCCAGTGACCGCTTCCCAATTTCTTCGGTTAAATCAGTCTAGCTGGTCTCCGTTTAGCTGTCTTTGATAAATACAGAGGCCTCCTCATATCTGAAATTGGCCATACGAAAACCGTGTAGATTTTCCATTGGAGAAAACAAGCTTTTCAATCTTTGCAAGCGTTAAGTTCTTATCCAATCAGTGTCCGGTACACTTTCCATATAATGCATGCTGAAACTTTGAATAAAAATACTAATTATATTTTCATATATTAAAGTTTTATTTATCAATTTACATAAAATATTAGTATGATTAAATATTTTTTCCTTTTATCAGAACCTTCTACCTCTTACTTTTTTTTTAAACTTGATTGTTAGAGTTGCTTTGTTAGCCAGTTGTGGGTAGAATTAAATCTCTTGGGTGATCATGGACACTCTTTTGACTCTATTCTTTCAGTAAATCCACTTTTTATCAACTTACGTGCATCATTGGAGGCGGTGAAGCTAGAATGAAGATAGGAAACTCCAATTTAGAGTTTTTTTTTTTTTTTTTTCAACGGCATCAGCTTCTTCAAATTTTCCGAAGTAATGATTGAAGTGTTCGATCTAATTATATGGATTAACATTAATTAATTATTTAAAATATATTCTTTAGAATTATCAATAAATTAATTATAAAATAATTATTTAATCATATCACTTGATCAATATGGATATTATAATTGGACTTTTATCAAGTTTGAAATTTTCAATTTTATCTTTTTTTAATCTGATCAATATTAAACTCTATCCCATTTAATATTAACTCTCGATTAAGAATTGTCGAGCCTGTTTTTTCGATTTATTTATTTAAAATTAATTTTCCTATTTCCGATTAATACTAAACCCCAACTCATTTAATATTAATTCTCGACTAAAAAAATCGAGAAATTCCGGTTTTTTATTGAAAATAATTTTTGAAGTCGCTACCCAACTGAAGTTGGCAAAAAAAAAAAAAAAATAGAAACCGTAATCAATTAAGTAGATTGATTACAATTTGACTACCGGTCTTTGATTTCAAATTTAATGAAGAACCAGAGGATTTCAAGTTCGGAGGCTAACCTATTAAACCCTAACGGGTACCACTATCTATTTACCGAAATTAAGATTATTCTTTTAATTATAATATTTAAAATAAATAAATAAATAAAAATCAAAAGAAAAATAACCTAAGTTTTTACATATTTTATCGTCACCCCAAATGTACCTACGTACCTACTAGTCGAGATCAAACGATCGTAGTTCTTTTAAAAAAATCTTTAATATATTGATTTATTTTAATAAAAAAAAAAACAAATTGAGTTTACGTTGTTAATCAATTCAGTTTATTTAAAAAATAAATAAAGGGTCCTAACTCATAAGTGATAAAAAATTTTCTAAAAGTCCTAAATTTTTTTTAAAAGGGTTCTTCATTATTAATTTATTTATTTTAAAAAAAAATTCTATGTGAAGAATTCTAAAAAAAAAATATTACATAACTATCTATCTACCTAAATAAATAAAAACATACTATACTTAATATATATAAAAAAACTAACACTAAAAGTCTCCTAAACTAATATACATATATAACCATTTATATACTATATTATCAAAATAAAAGGTAACTAATAGAATAATAATATAAGAATAATAAAAAATAAAAAATTAAAGAAGACCAAACCTGAAATTGGTATCCAACGTATGTGCAGCAATAAGGATAGTGGCTATGGCGTGTTTTCTGATCATGTATGCAGCAATGGTCTTAATTGGTGATCGGCATGGTTTGTTCTCGACTTCGTAGGCAATGGACTGTATGTGTGTCGTTAGTTTAGAGTTACGGTTGTGAGCTGCAATTAGTGTAAAGTGCGGCTTGAACTGCTAGACAGTGTAGATCGGCGCGGTATGGCAACGATGGTGGCTATATAGTCAAGGGAATGGTTTGTACGTTAGAAGTTTGGGTCTTTGGTTGTCGACAATGGCTTGTTGTGACAATGCACCTAGTACGATGAGCGTGATGCCCAGCGACAGTACAGTGGTTGAGTCACTGACTCTCAATTGTTGCTATGATGTTGGATAGATCAGGGAACGTGATGGTGTGTAGGTTGGTCGGAAGTGTATGCATGGTTGGAACTATAAAGTTGATCGGAAGTGTATGCAAGTGTTGTTCGGCATGCACTGTGCAGTGTTGGATGGGGATTCCTGAGTTGGTGTTGGGCCTTCGTATAGTGCTGTAGTGCTATTCATGCAAGGATGGTCAGTGGCTTGTGAAGTTAATCTAGTGCAAAGATGAGAGGAGTAACATCTAGGAAGTATGCGAGAGGTCGTAGTTGGTTTCTAATTTCGGTTGGGATCAATTGAGAGTAAGCGAAAGGGGCTGATCGGAAGTGTGTGCTGATCGCTACTCAATTGACGCTGATCAGTGCTGCACGCGATTGAGTGAAGGCTAAACTGGTTGCATCTTTGTTTGGTTCGACCACTGCTGTTTGCTTGGAGATTTGTCCAAACGTTGTCAGGAGTGGCGTTGCTGATCCAACGAACGTAGTTGGGGTCAGTGATCGCTTCTCGGTTGGTGAAGTAGGTTGTTACTGAATTGAGTCGCTATCGTCTACTATACTGCTGTTCGGAGTTGATCGTGCTGTATTCTATTTCTTTTTTTCTACTGTGTCTCTTTTTTATGCATGTGTATGTACGTTTTTAAGATCCAAATCAAATCATATTTATTGTATCTGATTCGATAACAATTAAACACTAAATTTAAATGATTTAATTAGATATGAATCCTGTTTTCATCTCGCTTTTGTAAAAAAAGGAAAATAAAAATATAAATGCCTGCTGAGATTCAAACCCAAGACCTCAAATTAAATTCAATCCAAATACTCCAATACTTATCCGTTAAGCCGTTGACTTGCACCTTGATATTCAGTACAATTAAATTGTACTTAAACTACCCGATTCCTTAAAATAATTATTTATATTAACTAAAACTAAAACTATTTGTTCCTAATATAAGTTACTTCTTAAAAATCTACAAAACTCTTTATAATTTTTTCCTTTCATTATTATTTTTTTATATTTTCATCATTTGTTAATTTTTATTATTTTTATCTTTTATTTTATTATTATTATTTTTTTATTTTTGAATTAAGACCCTTTTTGTAAAATAAAATAAAATCAAATAATAATAAAAAATTAGGATTACAAAGAGGCAAAAATTAGGTGTCTACAAGAATTAAGAAAAATTTAGTTTCTTTTGAATCTTTGAAAAAATATTTGGAGTTACCGCTTAATCGAAGTAAAAAAAAAAAGTTAAGTTTGAATTAATTGGATGAATTGGTTATAACTTAGTTATCGATCTTCGATATATCAATTTTGGAAGAAAAGATTTTTAAAACTAAAGAACTTGAGTTCGGGAGTTAATCTACTAAACCCTAAACAAGTAGCACTTTAACTTTCCAAATTTTATTTTATTTTTCAAAATACCTCTTTTAACATGAAAGAATAATTATATAAGTTTACAAATAAATAAAATTAATTCTATTTACAAAAAAGAAGAAGAAGAAGTAAATAATAAATTGAGTCTATTTATAAAAGGGAAAATAAAAGAAAAATTCCGTATTTTAAGTCGTAATGTAGTTGCTTACAGTTACCTACATATAGACTATTCGAGATCAAACTTTCCATAATTTGTTCTTTATAAAATTTAAGTTTATTTTATTTTGGAAAAAAGTTGGATTTATATTATTAATTTATTTGTTTTTGTTTAAGAAAAAGTCTAAGAAAATGATCATACTTTTGAGGTTTTATTTTTAAGAATCTAAGAAGAGCGCTAATTTTTCAAAAGGGTTTATTAATTTTATTTTTGGAAAAATAAATTTTTTCTAAGTGTCAAAATTTTTCTTCTTTTTGTTTATTCATCATTTTTTTTAATAAACAACAAAACAATCTAAAAAAAAAAAAAGAGTTTTTTCTTCTTTCTTCTTTTTTCTTTTTTTTTTATTAAAAAAAGTACAAAAAGAACAAAAGGTAAAGTCAAAATAACTACATTTTTATTTATTTAAAAGAACAAGAACCTCTCTTTATCTCTTATTTTTTTTAATATATTGATTTTTTAGGTGAGGAAAAGGAAAAAGTAAATCAAAAAAAGAAAGAAAAAGAAAAGAAAAGACAAAAAAAAAGTTTATAAGAATAAAGATTTTTCTTTTTCATTTTCAAAAGATATATAACTAAACTAAAGAAACAAAATAAAACAAAATGAAAAAATTACAAGGGGAAAAAAAAAAAGAAAACAAAAACCTAAACTAACCTACGGAGTGCAGTGGGTCAAGTTCTGGTTTGCGATTGGGTAGCGGGTTTGGATCTCGGATCCTTTTCTAGGATGCGGGCTAGTGAGTTGAAGAAGACAACTGCAGCAGCTTCAAAGGTCAATCTGGGGTATTTCAGGGAACAAAATGAGGAGGAAGTGCCGTTTTCATGCATATTGTACTGGCAATTGGGGATTTTGTGAAGTGCTACAGTCCAATATAGTTGTTTGGTGGTGGTTAAAAACTACCCTACGGTGGTGGTGGTGGTCGCCACTTTATGGTAGCTACTAAGGGTTAACTGGAGGTTGAGTCTTGGGTTTTGAGACATCACGAGCTCAACCGTAGTGTCAGTTCTCTCCAAAACGAGGGGATGGCCGTGTTTTGAAGTGGTAGCCGCAGAGCTTGGGGTTTGAGGTGGTGATGGTGGATGTGGCATTTGGGAGCACCGCTAGACGTAGGAGAGGATGGGTTTGAAAGCTCGGGGTGCGGGGATTCTGGTATGTCGCTTAGTCTCGGACGACAAGCTTCGAGCAGAAGCACTACTTAGAGAGAAGGAGACGAATTACAGAGAGAGAAAGATCTTGAGAGTGTGTTTTTGTGAGATTAGGATTGAGAACTGGTGACGATTTAAGCTTCATAAGTTCCCTTTTAGAGTTTCATTGCACGAATTCAAGATGGAAAGGTCAAGCAACGGACCAAACTTAAATTTTTTCATTTAATGAGTTTTAACGAATTTTAACTCAAAATCATTGAATTTAATTCGATATAGTTGAAAAATTTAGTCTAAAGGTATTAAAAGGAGCTTCATTATTACATGAAATGCACTTTGGAAGCTTCAAATTTCAATTAAAAAATCGAATCAAACATGCTTCATATGGAGGACAATTTAGGCATTAATGGTTTTCTTCAATTTTCAACTCTCATTTTGACCCTTTAAATGATTGAATTTAGACAAGATATTGGTATCAATCCAAAGTATCCTAAGTGCTTTGTGTGATTTCACTATTAATTTGGTAAAATCACAAGAAAAAAAAAAGTAAAAAATTACATGAAAGTAGACTGCTCAAATTGGGAAAGTTGTAGAATTGTGGAGAAACCGTGAGAAAGTGAAAGAAAATGAACACTTATAATTCGACACATATCCACGCAAGCAAAATAAAATGTAAAAAGCGCTTAGCACCTCTAGTGAAGATTAATCCTAGGACCTAAACATTATACACGTACACTTATGCTAGTTGTGCTGGTTGGTCTCTTAATCACCATTTGCATGAAATAAACTTTAAGCTTAATTAAGCTAAAAATGCAAACCAAAACCTAATCAAAACCTCTATGACCAGCTCTCAATAACACAATGATTTTCACAAGCACTTTAAATGCACATATTGAATAATTAAATTTTCAAATTGAGCTCAATTTAACGGTTTTATGAGCTTCGATTTTTTTATCATACAATTATTTCAAAAATTACTTTTTCATAAATTAATCAATTTAAGTCTAATCAGTTTACGATTAACTTAAATTAATCTCATTTTTATGAACCAAAGGTATTTAACGTTAATCATAGTTTGAGAAAATTTAATATTTTCAAATATAACTTGGAACTATTAAATAAAAAATATACACTTTGACTTTATTCGACCTTAAAACTAAAAAGACTCTCTTCAAGTGACACCATAATTGATTTAAGACCTTTATTTTCCTAAAGAAATAAAAGCTATTTTCCTATTCTTTTTTTTTTTTAGTTTTTCAACTTTTTATTTTTCTTTTCTATTTTTTGTATATTTCATAAATTTTTTGTATTTCCTAATATTTTAGCTTTTTTTTTTTTAATTAGGACCACTTCTTCTTTATTTCAAAAAATAAGCTCTAAAATTATAGAGGAGCAAAAATGAGATGTTTACAGCTGTCGTTCTTTATGGTGAAGTTTGAATAAAACTTTACTGCAAAAACAAAAAAAGATACCATTTTTTCCTTGGGGATGAACTTGCCCTAAGTAGCGCCACAAATAGCTAGCTATCTTAAGCCCGATCCACTAGAGATTAGCGAAAGGTAAATTGTGTTTTCAAAGAGAGAAAAAGGTGCCCTAAGAGTTAGCTAAGACACAAAAGTAAGTTTTTTCATAAAATGTCCTAAAGAAAGGGAAGTACTTTCAGAGTTGGCAAGACACTAAAAGTAATACGAAAAGAGGTTAGCACCTTATGAGTTAGCAAGAACCTTAAAATGATAATAAATGGAGGGTAGTACCCTTATGAGCTAACAAGAACTTTAAAATGATATTGAATGAAGGGTAGTGCCTCTATAAGCTGACAAGAACCATAAAATGATAATGAATGGAGGGTAGCGCTCCCACAAGCTAGCAAGAACCCTAAAATAATATTAGATGAAGGATGGTGTCTTTGTGGGCTAGCAAGGACCCTAAAATGATAACAAATGGAGAGTAGCACCCTTATAAACTAGCAAGAACCCTAAAATGATAACTAATGGAGGGTAGTGCCCCTATGGGCAAGTAAGAACTCTAAAACGATACTGAATGAAAGGCAACACCTCTATAGGCTACAAAGAACCCTAAAACGATAACGAATGAAAGGTTACGATTATATGAGCTAATAAGAACCCTAAAACGATACTGAATGAAAGGTAGTACCCTTGTAGGTTAGCAAGAACCCTAAAATGATACCGAATGAAGGGTAGCAACCCTATGGCCTGGTGAGAACCTTAAAAAGATAATGAATGGAGGGTAGTGCTCATGTGGGCTGGCGAGAACCCTAAAATGATAATAAATGGAGGATAGTGCCCTTAAGGGCTAGTAAAAACCTTAAAATGATAATGAATGGAGGGTAGCATCCTTATAGGCTAGTAAGAACTTTAAAATGGTAACACTTTGTGAGCTAGCTAGGGAAATTGATTTGAAACTTGGTCATACTTCTCTGAGCTAACTAACTCAGGTGGGAGCATCACTAAAAAACTAGCAACCCTAAATTAGAATCAAATTGAAACTTGGTTACGCTTCTCTAAGTTGACCAACCTAGGTAAAAGTATCACTAAAAGACTAGCAGCCCTAAAAGAGAAATCAATTTGAAACCTAGTAGTGCCCTTTTAAGCTAACTAATCTAGGCAAGAGCGTCACTAAAAGATTAGCAACCTTAAACAAGAATCAAATTGAAACCTGGTTATACTCCTCTAAGCTAACTAACCTAGGCAAATGGATAAAGCGCTTGTTGAGCTACCTAGAACCTTAAATGAGAATCAAATTGAAGCCTGGTCATGTTCCTTTAAGCTAACTAACTTAGGAAAACGGGGAAAGCGCTCTTTGAACTAGTTAAAACCTTAAAAGTTGGTTAGAATAGGGAAAAGCACCTTATGGGATGACTAAGACCTTAATAAAGATTATTGAAAGGGAAAGTATCATATTGGCCAGCTAAATACTCTTAAGAGAGATTATCAAAGGAGAAGTGCCCTACAAGTTAGCGAAGATCCTAAGAGAGTCTAGTGAAAAGGAAGCACCCTATGGGTTGACTAAGACTCTAAAAGAGATGTGAGATAGGATAGTGCTCTTTGAGCTAGCTAGAACCTAAAGGAGATGTGAGACAGGACAACACTTTATGAGTTCGCTAGAAGCCTAAAAGAGATTTTGCTGAAGGGAAAGCACCCTATAAGCTAGCTAAGACCCTAAGAGAAGCCGGTAAAGAGAAACGCCTTATGAGCTTACTAAAACCTTAAGAGATTTTGATGAAAGGAAAGCATCTTACGGGTTAGCTACGAACCTAAGGGAAGACGGTAAAGGGAAACACTTTATGGGCTTACTAAAACCTTAAGAGATTTTGTTGAAGGGATAGCACCTTACGAGCTAATGAAAACCCTAAGAGAAGGCAGTAAAGGAAAGTACCTTATAGGCTTGCTAAAACCTTAAGTGATTTTGATGAAGGGAAAGCGCCTCACAAGCTAGCTAAGACCCTAAGAGAAGATGGTAAAAAGAAGCAACTTATAGGCTTACAAAAACCTTAAGAGAAGATATGAGAGGAGACAATGCTCTATAAGTTGGCTACAACCCTAAAAGGAAAATATAAGTCAATACAGCACACCATAAGCTGATCAAATCCCTAAAAGAGATGAACAAAAGGAAAAACCTTAAGAAAAATTAAAGAAGGGGAGTGTCGTATAGGCTAGCTTAAAACCTTGAAAAAGAATTGATGAAGCAAAAATGGGGGAATGCAACCAATTTAAAAAACCTCTTAACTAGAAAAAATTTCTACAAATAAGGAATTGTTGATTGAAAACCGTTTACGATGAAAAAGGCATTTGGGATAAGGTCCCTTAATTAAAAAAAAAAAAGGTTATTTAACATCAATCTTAAGGAAAACTACATCAAGGAGAATGGCTTAGACCAATTAGAAGAAAGCAAACCATTTGATTTGAAAACTTGGACATGGATTTGAAAATGGGTGGAAAACTTGTAACAAGCCTTTACCTTTCCTCCATCTCTCTCTCTCTCTCTCTTCTTTTGTCTTCTTTTTTTTTTTTTTTTTGAAAGTTTGCTAATGGGTACAAATTCTTATTTAAGAAGCAAGAGCAATAGCCATTCCCTTCCTTGGCAATTACATAAGGCATTTCATACTCTTTTTGGTCTCTAAAAATGTCTCTTAACCCCTATACCCCTCATACTCTTTATGGTGGCATGCTAACCTTCTTAATAGAGCCTTCTTTCTTTCCTAAGGCAGTGGTAACTCATGATTAGTCTAGTTTAAAAGGAATTTCTAACATACTCTTGATTTAAATTTCACTCTTGACTATTATTCCAAATATTATGGTCCAATTTGTAAGTAACACACCTTGATCAATCTATTAGGTCTTTTTTGGTTTAGTATTATGAATTAGGTTTTTGGTCGAATGTTTGCAAAATGGATTAATGAGATGGCATATTTAAGAGAATTAAATGTACAACCCAAGTTTTACAAGTCAAAAACCTTTTAGGAAAAACTAAAAGCGTGCTCGCCCTAGTTTCACAAATAATTTTTATTTAAGATAAATTATTCTTTAAGATTCAAAGAGCTTTTACTGAGTATGGGAGGTATTGTAAGTGAGAATGCCTTATGTTGGTGATCCAAGATAGGTAAGGAGTTTTCATGTTTGTAATCTAGAGTGTGATTTAGAATGGGTATGGAAGAGTCAAGAACCTTTTAGAAAAAACTAGAAGTGTGATTGTCCCAGTTTCAAGAATAATTTTTATTTAAGATAAATTATTATTTAAGATCAAAAAAGTTTTTATTAAGTGTGGAAGGTACTGTGGGTGAGAATACCTTGTGTTGGTGATCTAGGATGGGTAAAGAGTTTTCATGTTTGTAATTTGCAGTATGATTCAAAATGGGTATGAAAGAGTTGAGAACCTTTTAGAAAAAATTAGAAGTATGCTTGCTTCGGTTCCAAGAACAATTTTTATTTAAGATAAATTATTCTTTAAGATCAAAAAAGCTTTTTATTGAGTGTAGGAGACATTATGGGTAGGAATGCCTTATGTTAGTGATCCAAGATGGGTAAGGAGTTTTCATGTTTGTGATTTGGAGTTCGATTCAAAATGGATATGGAAGCTTTATGTTTATAGGCATAGAATATGATTCAAAATGGATATTATAATATCCCATAAATCAACAATTAAGACATGAATATTCGAGGATTAGGACAAAGCTTTATTCTTATACAATTAGGGTTAACAGTTGATCTAAAACATTTAAGAAAATAAACTGATTAGACTATAAACTTACGAGAAACCTGATAGCCCTAATCGAGGAACTCTCATATGTTTGGAAGTCTATAATATAATATGAATATGAAGAATATAATCAAAATAGTGAGAATTTACTTTATATGAGACCCTAAAGTCGAATTTAGGACAATCGAGCCTAAATTTAAGTCCTTTAAAAAAAAGTTATCTGATTAAGTCCAAGCTTTACGACTAAAATAGAAAAGTTAAATGAAGTAACACAGTGAAGTTAGATTTTGGAATTAGTGACCCAAAATCCCAATTTTGTCCTTAGAAGTAAGATTATTTAATATAGTACTAAATTACTCGGAATCCATAAAATTGAGTTCGGAATATAACGAAAATTTAGAGAAAAGTTAATTGAGTTATAAAATGAGATAATATAGTATAATTTACTATACAAATATACAGGTATTTTTATTAGTATACTCAATATAAATAATGATTATACTTGTAATTTGATCCCAATTTATATAATTATATATAATATGAACTAAATTCATACAAATAAGTAGAGAATATATCTTAAAAATAAAGGATATGTTAATAGTATTATTATATGAGTATAAATACACGTTACACGTAACATATATATACGATATACATATACTCGTATATGAATAAAAAATCATCAAATACTAACACATATAAATATATAATATACTATTTAATTAAAATATTTACAAAAGCTTATCAACTTAGCCGAATAGTGTTCACATGTTATAATCTTGCATCCACATATAATTTCATCTTGATTTACCTATACATACATTGAAAATTTTCAACACGAAGGGCTCAAATTGTGCCCCAATGATGAAAGTGAATTTGGAAAACATTAGCGAGCCTAAAAATTCAAAAGCTTTGTTTAAAGATACTTACATGATAGGATCCCATCTTGAGTCAATCTAAATCTAAATTGAAGAATCAAAGGTTTAGGAGAGTAGTCAATGCCCTTTTTTCGCAACTCAACTTACCCTCCAACTCATTAGAAATTGTATCATTTCAAATTCCTTAATGGTACATCTTAAAGACATTCCATGAAGACTTAAAGCAGTCTTAAATGAATTTTGCAGTGGAAATGAGATGAAATGTATGGAAAATATAATTTTATCATGTTCGAGTCAAGCTCAAAAAAACCCCATGAAAAATATGCATCATCGGATAGATTAAATATAAAATCTTATTAAGTATTTTACATAAACTTTTGAAATAACTCTCTTTTTGTCTTTTTAGAATCGTCTAATTTTGTTACTTTACTCTCTGGGTTTTGAAGACGTATTTTTCATTTCGTGCAGGTGCAGATACCATCATCCTCTTCTCAGGTGTTTCTTGTGTTAAGCTTGACTTGGTAAAAAGATATATACGCGTTTATCAAAGCATCAAAGAAAAATATGCATTTCTTGTTCGTGGTATTAAAATATGTATATTTGAAAATCGTATATACACATATGGGCCTAGGGCTCATGTACACGAAAGTAAAACCACTTCATATTAATCAATGGCATGCCAATTGAGGTGTCATAATAATAAGTGCATTAGATGTAATTATGAATTGGAACTTTAAAAGCTTTTCAGGATTGTGCAAATTTTTTTTTTTTTTTTTTTTGTTAAAAAATATTACCATCGGACTAGCTACCTACGACAACAATAGCTGTACAAGGATACCTGATAAAAGCTGAATTTAACGATCTTCGACTTTTTATAAAATCAATTTAACTAATGATTTGACCACCATATTATATAGGAGATGGTGTTGAAGAAGAAGTTGGAGAATGAGGCTCGGGAACAAGAGAGGAGGGTTCGACATAAGTGCAATCCAGGATGCCTTAGGCCACGGGTCAGGATCTTCCTCACAAACATCTAGTGAGCCTCTAGGGCAGGATGATATCCGTCAGGAGGTAGCCAACTTAAAAAAAAAAAAATGTATGAGAAGTGTAAGCGGCTACTAGATGCCCAGTCTCAACAACATACCTTGCCCTATCCACGCCCGCCTTATCCTTGTCCATCCATCTTCTACATCATTTTCAGGTGGTCAGTCAGACGGTACACCACAGCAGCCTCCTACATCTGATGCTTTTTCATGGTGGGTCATCGTCTCAGCAGTCTACTCCGAGTCCCTTTTTCATCCTACAAGGACAATTCTTCTACCCATTTATACCGGTCAGTCCCAACTTCAACACGTCGCCTTTTGTGGTGAATGAAGATGGAAAGGAGGGAACATCTACGCCGGGTTCAGATCAACCTGATAGGCCTCCCACACAATCGCATTCTTCGAATGAGTCATCGTCCCAACAGTTTACCCCGAGTCCGTTTTTCCATTCTTCGAGGACAATTCTTCTCCCCGCTTATACAAGTAAATCCCAACTTCAAGACGTCGCCTTCCATGGTGAATCAAGATGGAAAAGAGGGAACGTGTAGGCCGGGTTCGGATCAAGATAATAGGCCTTCCACTTAGATTATGTCTTTTAGTTATGGTCTACTTTTCTGGCTTCTTCTTGTCATTATCCTACTATTTTCGGTCATTGGGATCTTTGTTGGGACTATATATGCATGCTAGTTCACTCGCATAATATCTTGTTGAACTATACATATGTGCTAGTTCACTTATATAATTTCTTCTCCACCTTATTATTATTATTATTAATTTCTATATTACATTCAATATTAAATATTTCTAATATTATCAATTAAACCTGACCATTGGGTCAGCCTAGAACCATCGGTTTATAAGTCTAGTTATAGTTGAATTGTGATTGGCTTATAAGGAGGTGGTTTTGGGACTGATTCGACCTTTAAATCATTTTTTTTATATTTAGTTTTTTATTAATTTCTTTTTCTTTTTATAAAACATTAATAAATTCTAATGATATGATTTTCTTTTTCTTTTTTTTTTTAAGTGTACTAATTCATTAATAATTTCTATTTTTTTTATTAATTTCCGATTTAATATGATTTCATTTTTTTATTTTCTTCCTATCAAATTTTATTTTTTTCTTATATTCAAGTTCTTAACATTTAATAAATTTTACAAAAAAGATTTACATTAACTTAAATTAAATTTTCGATATATCATTAACATATAATTAATTTATAATCAATTATCTATCATTAATTTGATAATATTATTTTAAAAAAATTATCCTTCATCATTGTAAAGGAAGTAATTTCAACATGTTATATGACCTAATGGATATTATCTTATTATCTTTTTTCGATTTAATGGCCTCCTTTCTCTCTCTCTATCTTTCTTTATTTATTTATTTTTTTTAGGAAGTGAGCCAATTGAACCAATCCAATGATTTAATAGGAAGCTAATTGGACGGTTCATGAACTGCTGGTTCGAAGATTGGTTTGACCCAACCTCCTACAAGCCAATTTTAGGTTTGTTTACAGTTCGAAACCGACTCTTGCATAAGTCCATTGTCAATTTCTACTGTATAGTTCGACAATTGATGATATTTATATAAATTTTAACATCCCATTTACATTATTTGAGTTAATAATGAATTAATTAGCGGTTCTTTTATTAATTGGTGAAATTGAAAAAATAAAATAATCCACGCAGCCAATTTATTTCACCGCTCAACCGATTTCCGACACCCAAGCGACGAAATAAATTCGCTATTACCCATAATTCCAGATGATGACCTAATCAGTATCGCACACATTATTAATTTACCTTGCCGATTGTGTTTAGTTTAGGTTGGTTTAATTTTTCAGATTGCTTAGAAACGACCTTGCCAGGTTTTAGTTTAGTTTAATTTACTACCCTGCATGCTTCAATACACTTGCTGGAAGTTTTTTAGAATTTATATTGAAAGTAAGCCGAAAACAGGCTATTTACTGATATAAGATCCTGCCTATTTGATTACATTCAGCTCAGGCTACATTGTGCTTAAATAAATCTTAATATAGAAGAGTCTATCAAAAAATGTAGGACAATATCAAACAAAAGTACTCTTGCGTTGCCTAATTGACTAAAACAACACCCGTATGGCTTTCTAGACCTAGGGAAGTGTCACCTTTATCGGCACAAAAATGTTTTTTAGATAGAGTGGTTGATCTTACAGAGAAGAGTGCTCCAAAGTGGTTGTGTTGTGTCTTACCCTCTGAGGGAAGGAGATCAATTGACAAGCACCATAAACTCGAGCTTTCCCATTCGGTCAACAAGAGTCCTCGGTAAATCCAACTAACGACAATGACGAAGACAGCAAATACCAAGAATTATCCTCCGCAAGTTGAATCTCACTAAGAAAATTACATCACTATACATCCTCTGTCCAGGTACAACACAGAACGAAGAACAAGTTAATCAAGTCTCAAGGGCCACTTGCTCTCAGAGAACAGAATACGTCAAATGGACACAGTTATAGAGCATGGAAGAAAAATAACTAGTGGTTAGCATAAACTTACCTCAAACGGCATCAAGCACCTCTAATACCAAGTTCTTTTAAGGAATTTGGACCCACAAGGAACACACATCTTGGTGGTTTGTGCCGGAAAACGACTACTCCTTTATATGCTGTTCTGGGAACACCATCCTGGATTAATTTACCAGAGGACAAAAGGTTATCATTAAGTAAGCATGGAAGAAAAAATAGTTGCTTTCGTGGAGTCCAGAAGACATGTTCAGAAAGGGGCTACAGAAATTTTTTTTTTTTTCTCCTCTCTCCCCAAATAAATATTTGGCCAATGTTGCAATAAACTATATCATAATGATATTTCGTACCGTGGCAAGGTAAATAAACATTCCATGCGACAAATAAGGCAACAACGTACTGTTTGGGTGATAATTATTATTACACGAGAAAATTATCACCCGAGAAAATGAGATTGAAAAACATGTAACTACTGAGTGACCTATAAATCACAGGAGGGACTCGCAATTCACAAAAAGGTGGAAGAGATAGGGAGGGACATGGGGTGAGCATGGAAAAAAAAGAAATGATATGTCCAAAGGTTTGAAAAACACCTTCTCATGGATAATCAGCAATGTGGAACAGGTTTATAAAGCCAGTGAGGCCGGAAGAGATCCAATTTAGTAATTCAGAGTAGAATAGATTTTTAGGGAACAGGTTAAAAAAGATTCCCATGCAATAAACTCAGATTCTAACCTTCCATTCTTCAAATATACCAAATTGCCTTGCAATACGTTCAAAATCTGCTTGGTCTTTGTACATTATACGCACATCATCTGCCATATTATATGCCTTCAGAAAAGCATCAGCTCCAGTTACGGGTTTGGCTTTTCTCACCATTTCAGCAAAGCGTTTTCTATACTTGTCCTGAAAAATTTTAGAGAGGAAGTCAACTAAACCAACATGCACGTCCTAGCTCCTTTCTACATTAGATAAACCTTATATTACCTCCATGAGGTAGCTCAAGTCCATTGACTTCCAGTCCACCTTAAGAGCAAAAGAAGACTCATTTAGGATGAAGAGATCAGCAGAGGACGTGACAATAAGTAGAAAAAGAATATCATTACCTGGACGTCATTTAGCCTAATTGGTGCAAGATATTTGTGAAAAAATTGTCCCAAACTAGATCCCTGCATTAAAAGGATATAATCCTGAAGGTTGAGTATGCATTTCATATACACATACACACATATAAAGTTAATTCTTCTCAACAAGCCAAAAAATCTCTCAAGTAATAAAATTCTTTTGACAATAATGTAATAATGCAGGCAACAATCAAATGGAAATAAAATAACGTGTAACGGAAGATGCATGATTTTATGTTGTGTGAAGATGGTGATATGCATGGTTTCACATATAGGAGAGGACAATAAAATTGCACCAATTCGAGCATCAGGAGCGTGCCATTTCCATATGATATCACTTTATGATCACTCAATATGATGATTATTTACTACATATCTAACAATATCAACGTGATATTATATATATATATATATAAAATGGAAACTGACAATTGCAACAGAACTGCAACTTAAAATTTGTGATGGGAACTTAGAGAAGACAGCTCCAAACAAAGAGGAAATACATACATGCTCACCAAAATTGTACGTTCTGCACACCTCTGGTCGAATAAACTGGCGTCCTTTGTGGTTCTCTTGTAGTCTCAGCCAGTCATCCCAGTAAGTAGAGATTTGTCAAAGAAATACACACTAACAGATAAAGCATATAATAAATGTGACAGAACAAAATGGATTAAGCAAACAAGGATATGCCTTTGGCCATTTTGGAGAAAGCTCATCCCACGTAGATCTAGTCAACATCCATCCTAGACCGGGAAAAAAATCAGAGCGATACAGAGTGTCTGTAAAATTCATGTTAACAGAATGGTCAAATGAAGGGGAAGATGCAACTCCAAAAGAAGCAGGATTCAAGCACAAATTGCAAAGCAGGAATAATAGATAGACTAGGGCTCTATCAACTTTTTGCTGTAAAGCAGACATGAAACCCCAGATTTTTCAAGCATGATATTCAAAAACCTACTGCAGTTACACGGGTAGGTTTATTACTAAGACAAGATTTGACACATAATAATACTGCAAAGGCTTAAAATTGATATAGGAAAGTTGTTGAAAGGCAATAAGATATCTAGAGAAGAAAATCGTGATGCAAAAAACTTGGTAAATGAAATTTATAATTAAAAAAAAAAAAAAAAGCCAGTTGCAAGGGTCCATTTTTTGTTGACAAAAGCTAGTGGGAGGTGAAATTTTAAGACTCACGTGGATCATACACGAATTGCTTTTGGCCATTGTCATTCCATGAAGAAACAGCCATAATGGACCTACATAATTCAGAGTGAAGAAATAAAGTTAGTCTTCCTAGCAACTTTCACATTTGATTACCACAAACAAAGACACATCACATTGGGATGGAATACAATGTCTATTGGTTAGATGGGAGACATACTTATCCTTTTCCATTAGAGATGCAGCAGCCTCAAAGTAGTCAAAGAAATCAGGTGCAATTTCCATATCATCTGTGATTGCCAATAGATTAGTAAACAGCAAAGAAATGGGTGGATCAGATGACATAATTAAGACATAACCTTGATTGAAATACCCTCACCTTCAAGTATGATTACCCGGCTGAAGTTCTGCTTGTAAAATAGTTCATCCAAGGCCCATTTATAATGACCTATAAAAGCGATGCATTAATAACACAATCAATAAGTCAAAAAAGTAGCAGAAAGGAAATCTTACGTGCAATCTTGTAGTATGCAATCAACTCCCCCGGCCTTTCAGTTTGCACCGGCTCAGAGTCCAAATGCTGCAATTCATTTATCATAAGCTTCTGATATACGTGTTCTAATAAAGAATCTCACTTGTTTGGAGTAGAAACAAATGTACAATTATCAATTTGCACGATAAAGTGAGTCTAGAGACTTATGATCACCTAACTTAATATCAGGCAAAACAGTAGCCAAAAAATCTAGCACTTTTTTGTTTTGAACATAATACCCTAGTAACATCTATGATAATCATATCCTAACGAATTTGACTAACTTCTACATCATGTTTTGTGAAAATATTTCTGTATAGTTCACAGCAACCATGTCAGATATTTTATTGACTTCAAAGGCTATAAAAGAGCACAAAATGAGAAATTTCCAATACAGTGGCATTTGCAAATGATTTTATGTATGTATGTATTTATATTTCACTATGTTATTAGATTGGCATGTTGGGGAGGCTAAGATATTCCAAGTCTTCAAACACCAAGATTGTGTTATGATGGATCCCAGGAGACCGACTGATTAAGCACGAACTCCCATGTTGTCCAATTTGATGATTCTACTCTGCTATTCTCTTTTGCGATGTTTTGCTCTGCCTTGCTGTAATGTGCTCTCTCTGCCCAGCCAGTTCAGGTTTGCTTGGTCAAGTCAAGTCTGTTTGGCCAGTTTAGGTCTGGTCGGCTAAGTCTGCTCATCCAAAACAGCAAAACTTCAAGACTATTTATGTTTTATTTACTAAATTATCCTTATATTTTATTTTTTATTTACGAGACTATTACTAAGGCACTTTTTACTTTATTTTATTTATGTAATTATCACTATGTATAAATAGCCCATGCTTATAGGATTATAGAACATCTTATCACACTTACGACTTTTCAATGAAAAACCTATTTAAGTATTTCTCTATGAAAATTCTCCTATCTTACTCTAATCAATCCCTTTAACAAGGATTGTAATAAGCAACATTTATTTATATTTTATGCATAATATCAAAGTAGAGATTAAATCGTATAAGGTTCATTTGGTGCATGATATCTTTATGGATAACTCATAAATTTGCTAAACCCTATTTCATTTTCTTTTCTTTGATATTTTCAAAGGACCCATTTAATGTTTTACAGTAAGACCTAATGATTACTAAACTTCTAGACACATCATATATTCTTAATATTAGAGCGAAAGTTCAATAAAAAAGGATTTGACTAATCGAATATTCTTGATATCAAAGGTTAGACATCATATATCTTCTTTTCTTTAATATTTTCGAAGGACCCATTTGATGTTCTACGATAAGACCTAGTGATTATTAAGCTTCTAGACACATCATATATTCTTGATATTAAAGTAGAGTTTCGACAAAGGGAGGATTTGGCTTATCAGGCAATGTTTTATCGTGAAAGATTTTGACTTATTGAATTCCATGTTCCATTATTAGCTAGCCTCAAAGGATTTTAGGTTTGTGTTGCACTTGGCTATTTAATAGTGTCTAAGTTGTAATCACTCCAATATATATATCTCGATTGTTCCAATAAAGGCATCAAATAGCACATAGAGTGGCAACCTAAGGTTTGAACTCATAGGCTTATACGCTCATGGAATTGTAAGGGGTAATTAGATTTATCTTAGGTACATGTGAGTGGGACGTGGATTCATAAGCATTGGCTAACAGTAGGTGCTAATTGACTTGCGACTAAGAAATTGTAAAAGCGATGTTGCAAGGATTTAGTATTTGATGCTACGATTTGTGATTGCAAACTCGTGTGTGTGTTTAGGGAATCACAGTCAGGTGGTGCGAAATTGTAGTATTGTTAGTGTACGCCACTATTTCGTGGTCATGTTTGGTGGGTGTGTGCACGGTGGGTTTGTATGTCTGTGCAAATTGGTCACCTGAGCCGTGGTTTGGTCCTTGACAAGTAGTCCTTCAATGCTGTGCATGAGTTCTCTGAGTTTGCTTTATCAGTTACATGAAGTTTATGTTGGTGGCTGTTCTTGTGCTGTTACGGGGTGTGTTATAAGTTTGGGTGTCACCCTCGTGGTCTGTAGTTGGTGCTTGAGATGAGCATGTGAACAGTGGTGTTGTGGCCATGAATTGAGTGTTTACCACCGTGTCTGTTCTGTGTAATTGGTGAAGTTGTCAAGAGTATTGCAGGTGCTGTTCCATTAAGTGAGCAAGTTGGTGTTTGTTCGTGCGAAGTGGTGGTCAGTGGAGGTTCTTTGTGAATCTGCAATTGTGTTTGAAGTGTATCCGAGCCATAGTGAAGGAACTCACACCAAACAGGTGAAGGAAGAACAAGTGTCAAGCTACTACAATCCGAGCCGCTGAGCTTATTGTTGTGTGTAGTGTGAACAAATACAGACCGAACTAATTGCTGTTGTATCCAGTTACTTTCCAAGCTACTGCAATTCTCAAACCCACCGAGCTGTTCTAAATAATTGCCAAACTAATTTGTGTCCAATCCATATTAGATGCATGCATGATGAACTGTTGAACTGCACTGCTCTGTTTAATTGCTGGCCCTGCTGTTGTGTTTAAAACTCAAATACCGAGCTGTCTAATTACTTTGTCTGAGCTGCCGCATCCAGAGTACTAAACTGTTGACTATGCAAGTTAATTACCGAGCTATGAAAGTGAGCATTTGAAGAACTTTCTGTTGTCCAGCGTGCTGTCAAGCATACGTGCCAATACTCTGTTGTTGAGCGAGAAGCTGAGCTGATCTGAGGAAAAGACTATCCAATTTCCAAACTGCTGCTAAAATTAGGTGTGTGCCAAGCTTATCCTAAAATTTGCAAACTGAGCTGCTTGTCTATTGAGCTGTTGTGAATTGGGGCTTTGTATTTCGTTTCCAATCTAAGTTTGAGGATCCGAACTATCAAGCTAATGTGATAGTGAAATCCACCAAGCTGCTATTAACTTTAATCAATTGCCGAGCTGTTTTAAATGTGCCTATCTGCGCTGTTATGAACTCCAAGCTTGCTGAGCTGCTGTTACCAAGTGTTTACCGAGCTGAATTGCAGTAGTCATCCGAGCTCCAAGCTACTACAATTCGAGGTGCTGAAATGTCTTGGATTTTGTTGTACTATGTAAATAGCTGAGCTGCTGTCATTATTAGACGATTGCCGAGCTGCCAATTGTGTGTGGAAGTGAACTTTGGCAACTTGTCTGAACTAGTGTGCCAAGCCACTAACTGTAGTGTGCTTTAGAATTCTATCAAGGACAAGTGTTGGATTGTACTAATCATTGCTAAGCTCATGTGAGAGGTGCCGAGCTAAATTTATCAAGTGTAGTACTTGTGGCCTTAAATTGTGATCGGTATATATTAAGCTACTAGTCAGACTATGGCAACAAAGAAATTTTACTTTGATGAAAGACTTCAACAACGTGTCATATTAATTCAGGTAAGTAATTATCTTATGAACTTTGTCTCTGAAGCTATAATCGAGAGATTAGGCTATACAACTATTGATCACTCCAGTCCATACGAGTTTTTCTATAATGGAGAGGTGATTTAAGTGACTAGTCAAACCAAAATAGCCTTCTCTTTTGATAAATTCGAAGATGAGATTTTATGCAATATGGTTGATATTGATGATTGCTATATATATTTGGGAAGTCTATGGAAATCAAGTCGTGAAATACTAAGGCATGCTTATTCCTTTTTTGATAAGAGGCAAGTTATGATGCCTTACAACCCCAAGCAAGAATTGTAGAAGGTTTTAGAGTTGTCAAGATTTTCCCTCAAAAGTGAAGAGTCGAACTACCAGTTCATAAAGAGCTCGACAACGAAGTAAACATGGTTGTCCTACCTTCCAAGACATCCTAGGAAGACTGGGTTGAATCACAACTTGTCGCCCATGCTCCTGACACGATTCCATTACCGATCATACATGCTACTAAGGATGACCCCAAGCATTACGACATCTATCTCCTACCCTATTGGATTTCTTGGTCTTGATCTATTAATGGGATTATTTAGAATTAGTGAGAGCAATAGTAGTCTTATGCCCATAAGATATTATAGATTACTTCTTGGTACTTATTGTGGTCATGATAATGGATATTCGTAATAGGGTTATGTTGTGCTCCTACTCGAAAAATTTATGTTGGAAGTATTGGAACTATATCAATGATGAGAGGAAGAATTGAGTTATGGAAGAGTTGAAGAGGTGGAAGTGGATGAGGTATGAGTTGAGGCCTTACACATTTAAGTACCTTAAGCTCTTAGCATGATGCTTAAGCCAAAAATTGTGTTATTCCCTATGATTGATAATTGCTAAAGTTACTTGAACATAATTGATTATTTATATGATGAGTGGAAAGAAAGGACTTCAATAGAGAGTTTAGTTGACCGTACCCATAACAAGTAAGAGCTCAAGACAATACCAGCACCGATCATAGACTCAAGCTATCTCTGTAGCACTCTGTTTGGTTTTTGCAAGTTGATGTTTAACCTTGATGGATTTTGGAATAAGTAGATACTAAGTTTCGAGGTGAAACTTTTTCAAGGGAGAGATGATGATGAGTTCCAGAAAACCAACCAAGCAAACACGAACTCCCATGTTGTCCAGTCTAACTGCTTTGCTCTGTTGTTCCCTTCTGCTGTGTTCTACTTTACCTTACTTTAATGTGCTTTATCTACTTGGCCAAGTCAAGTCAACTAGGCTAGTTCACATTTGCTCGGCCTAGTTTACTCATCTAAAACAATGGAACTTTAAGACTACTTATATTTTATTTACTAGATTATCCTTATATTTTATTTTATATTTATAGGACTGCCACTATGGCACCATTCACCGTATAAATGGACCATGCTTATAGGGTTTTAGGACATCTTATCACTCATGACTTTTCTATGAAAAACCCTTTTTAGTATTTCTCTATGAAAACTTTCCTATTCCGCTCTTATCAATCCCTTTAATAAGGATTATAGCTAACAATCTTAATTTATACTTTATGTATAATATCAAAATAGAGATTAGGTTGTGTAGTGTCCATTTAGTGCATCATACCTTCATAAACAACTCACAAATTCGCTAAACCCTATTTTATCCTCTTTTCTTTAATATTTTTGAACGACCCATTTGATATTTTATAATAAGACTTAGTGATTATTGAGCTCCTAAACATATCATGTTATTTGCTTCACCTAGATAAGATAAAAAGTTGGCGGTTAGAGGTAGAGGGGAACAACAAAACTTAGTCAAGTTGGCAAATGTTTTAGAGTGGGAATTTATCCAAAATTTCATTATTTTGTACATTATTATTTGAATTAGGCAAAGTCCAAAGATGTGCAATGTGTGTAAACTATAATCAAATATAAATTAACCTCTACTAATGGTTATACCTACACCCATTATTTTAAGTAAATCAATCAGTGTTATGACAAATTAATTAATTATTGTTAATAAACAAAATTAAACTATAGCTCAATCCTAATGATGATGGATTATTCCCTTTTCTAAGATACAAAATACAAAACTAGTTAATTTTTTTATCTTCTTTTCATTTTTCATTTTTCATTTTTTTTTCCCCCTCTATGGGTTCAAATCCTACTTCTGACATTGGGATCCTGTAACTGACCTCAATTTTGCGTCAATTTAGCTAAAAAAGTATATTTATAGGGGAATTTTGTAAGTAGATTGTGAGAAAATCTCGAATTAGACCATTTGTGAGACTTTCCCCTTCTATGGACACTACCTCGAATAATGCTTGTCTATTGAGTTCAATTATTCCTACTTTTGAGAAGTAGCATAGTCATCCAATAATACTAGTTTCAATTTTTTTCATTCACTCTTTATATACATTAACCACTTTGATATACACTTGATCATGTATATATTGACAATAAACAATAAAGGAGGTGGTGTTTAACTCAACTAGAAATTTTGTTTTGAGCTTAAGACCCAAAACTTCTACCAAAGCTAAAGGTTAGATGGAAGGTGAGGCGCAACCCAACAAGAAACGGTGGTCTTAGGATCCCAAAGGTAGCATCACGCAAGAAAGTAGCACAAATAAAGCACATAAGGCACCTTTAAAAGGAGGTCCAAGAGGAGTGTAGGCCGAATAGATATATTCTACCTTCCCCCAAGGTAGAAGCTTTCAGGAAGTCAAAGCTTCAGCTAAGTGCTCTTGGACATGGAGGAATTTATTGAAGTCAAGGCTCCTAGTGAGACATTAATTCTGATAGGAGGTCAGTGATGGACTCCCAATCTTTATTTGGTCAAATTTTTGGCTTCCAAACGGACCATTGGATGTCATCATAGGAATCGTTATTGGGTCAGATTTTTGGCTTCCAAATGGACCATTGGATACCATCATAGCTCAAGAGTCGTTGCAAATTTTGGCTTACAAGTAGAAGCAAGACTATGCTCTATTATGAATGGCAGGGGATGGTGTCTAATGGAGGTTGATTTTTGGAGCAACCTCAATATCCTACCACACTAAGGCCTGACCTTACACACCCTAACATTCTCAAATGGAGATTACACTATCAAGATTGGTTATAATTTTCTTGTTCCTCAAACTCCTGTTGTAGCATGATACAAGATTGTTTGGAGCAAGAGTAATATTTCAAGGCATGCCTTCTTCTTATGGTTGGCATGGCTTAGAAAATTGCAAAACCTTGATAGGTTGACTAAGGGGGGGTTTACTGATCAAGTAACCTGTTTCCATTGTGCACAAAGGCTTGAAGATCACTCTCATTATTTTTTCCCTTTTATTTTCTTTTGACTTTGATTTCTCCTTGCAAGTATGGGAGAATGTGTGACCTTATTAATTGCCTGTCATCATATGTTTCATGGCAAGGTGTAACCTCTGCATTTGTAGCTACTGCAGGGTCAGAAAACTCACAGATAAGCACATGGACATCTACTCTTGCAGCTGCAGTTTATAGTAGTTGGCGAACCAGGAAGCAAGTTCACCTTGGAAGTCGTGTCCCCCAACCCCAGTCTCCTGCCAACTGTGTTACTTACACTAGGCCTATTTAATAGTCTTTTGTGTAGTTTAGTCCTGTTTCTTACAATGTTTTTGTATACTTCTCATACAAGTAACTCTGTAACAAACTCATCTTTGATGGTTGTGCACTCCTTTCAATGAAATCGTTGCTTACCAAAAAACGATAAATAAATAAATAAAAGAGGAGGATTTTAAATGAACTAGTGGAAGCTAGCTTTAAGAAGAGCTGAAGGAAAGAGAAATAATTGAGAGATTGAAATGGAAGGAACAAAAAAAAATGTTGATAAATGAATTCCAATTCTTTGGCTTGGACAAGGCATTTTGTACATTTTGCTATTATAGGAGACACTGATATATTATGATTTCGCCCAAAGCAAGCTTGCCAATAACTATAGCAGCACAATCTGCTACTCTTTGGCCATCCAAGGCTTTAATTTAATATACCAACTAGCATGATGTTAGGGAACTTCATGGCTATTACTCAAACAAGCATGAAAGGGATGCTTCCATTTTCATCCACAATTAAGTTCTGTTTGCATATTGAGCTATAACAGACAGAGTTTTCTATAGAATGCAAGACATCGGAAAAACTTTTCTGCAAAACTGAATGTGACGATGCGTATACCAATGGAAAGAGCAATGAACTTCAGTGAATTCAATCTAGTATCTCATGTTAGAATGGCTTCTTTTAAACATATTGAATGCATCCAAATCACTTTCAGCTGAAAAACAATCTCTATTTTAGACAAACTAGCAATTCATGAATTCATCTCCTTCAACACCCTCTCCTCTTCTTAGTCATCGCAGAAGCACAGATGATAGGAATTTCAAAAGTGATGCAGTCTCCAATTTTAAAAGGACTTTAGAATTCAAGAGAGAATAGACCAAAGGTAAACAAATAAATAAAAAAAAAAGGTAGAAAAGTAAGGCATGAGAATCGCATGGAATTCAAGAGATGTGGAAAAAGTGGAATAGGAAATTACACTATTTAATAGTAAAGTGTTACCATACCAAAGTAGCAACTAAAATCAGCCAGAAAATTCATTCAGAAAACCGTAAATTGTAGTAAGTTAAACATATAAAGTCATTCTTTTGGTGGAAACTACTCTCGGGCAATGTGATTTTGACCTTGTCATATTTTTGAGCTGGAGTAAACTAGAAAATTGCCAAGAAGATAGGACAACAATAAACAGGTATTGGTACATGCTTACTTGCATATACGCGAGGTGATCATAGCTCAATGCCTTATCTCTAACGGCTGGATCTGATCCATCCTAGGGAAAATATAAAATGTCATTCATCATTTCAACCGAATCCTATTGTCATGCTCCTCAAAAAGAAGAAGCCTAAATAAATACCTGGGATACATAAAGTAGGTACTTCGAAGCAATAGAATGCTGATATCTGTGAATCAGAAAATATTTTTCCATAAAAATCAGCAAGATTGGCTTAGATGTTTGTGCTTGTACCTACTACTAAAACAAAGAATGCAGCAAACAAACACCATACTTTAAGATGGAGTTAATGGTTCTCTCAAGATAGTCTGCTCGATTGCATGCCATGATCACTACAGCAGCCAATGGAACCTAGTACATTCAGCATAAAAAACCTGTTCAGACAGAGATAAAGTTTACACTTTCAATAAGAGAAAATGCTACATGGCAATTATTGTGTTTAAACCTGTACAGTGTCAGTTATTCTTGTGAGACCTTTCCCTGAAACATTATAACAAAATTATTACAAAATATTTCTCAATTTTTTACTATTGATGTCTAATGCAAGTATAAAAATAGTTTTTGAAAGTAAGCATAGTAATATACTAAAGAAAGATGGAATTTCTCTAGAAATCATATTGTTTCTAATTCAAAGGACTTTCTCATAGCAACAATACGTACTGAGCATATAAGGAAAAAAATGTCTCCAAATGAAGAAGCATCTTGAAGCCAGCTAAGAATAAAAACTTACGTCCAAGATCTTCAACAAGAGTCTTCATCTGTCCATATTCTTGCTCTCGCCGTTTCTTCTCTTCTAAAATTTGGAGAGAGGACCCAAGAAAAGGCATAGACCATGTTACATGGTAATAAAAGCCAATGTAAGAAAACACGCACTATTATGTAACTAAATATTAAGGAGCAACAGAAAAAGACATAAACAGGCTGAAAACAAATAATACCATTTTTTTTTTTTTTCAAAATACTGATATGAATTAAAAAGATATGCATCACAGGGTTCAGCTACAACATAGTCTAAGATATTCTGAATCTTTATCAAAGAAATTTCAAATAGCAAGGAAATCACATGGCACAAATAGTAAGGCTTGCCTCATTTAACAGATTTAGCCACAATAAAAAAGCCAGAGCTGTTTTCAGCCATTAGCCACCTTTATACATAGATTACAATGCACACTCACCCAACTATTATTTGCAACTTACAATTATGTACCTTTTACTACATATTTACAATATTCTTGTAAAACCAAACAAGTGGAAACCTTTATGGTGTTGTCCATGTGAAGCAGACAGAAGGGTGATAAAGCATGTTTAGTAACTTCACTACTGCCTTTGGATTTAAGCAACGCTCTGTTCTATCTCTCATGGAAAAAATGTTACTTATTATACTTGCTGCAACTAAAGAAATAAAGATAGATGGCATAAAACTTAAACCTCGTATTTACAAAACCAGCACCCAGCTCTGAGTAGCTGGAAGATCATGATAGTGCAATGTTGTTTCGATATCTCATGAATTTCCCGTATGGTGTTCCTTGTCTGGAAACAATATTTAGATTTTGGGAAATTGCAATATGACTCCTAACCATTATGTTTGTACGATTACCCTAAAGCTTCCAAAATGTGATTTTGTCCCCTAAACACTCAAATATACACTAAATTATAGTAATTCTAGGGAATTCAGGTAATATCACAATTTGAGGAACTCTAAGGAGGTAATCGCACAAAACTGATAGTTCAGGGGGTCCAGTTACGATTATCCCTTAGATTTTAGATGATTGACCACCTAGTGTTCTTGTACTGGCCGAGAATTAAACCATTGGACTTGAAAATCTATAGCCATTTGCTCCTACTTTTAGGCATCACATATTACTTCAGTACCTATCTAGCTCATGGGGTAACACATTTCCATATAGCTAACATCTGAGTTTCCTGATCTAATGCATAACAAGGATGTTGCAGTTAAAAAAGCAAAAATAGTAGCAGTTTATGAATTCAAATGCAGCACCTTCTAGAGCAACAATTTGGCTCTGTTGCATGCTTATCTGATCAATTAGTAGTCGCATTTGACCTGTACAATGGTTCTCAGATTCAACCTATCAAAACATGAATCAGAACAGTGAAAACCAAGATGGATATAATTTTTTTAAACAAAAACTCAAGAAAAAGATGAGATGTGAACTCAGGCTTGCGTTATTAAATGTTTTCGGTTTTAATCTTATCAGGGGCCACTACTTCATCCCACAAAGGTGTCTGATTTGCCATTGAACACCAATCAGTGAAGTCCTGGGTTATTTGGCCAATCTTACAGAAAAAGGCTAATAAAGAACACAGCTGGTGCTTATATATCTGTTTATACTTTCAGTTCCTTTCAAGGGCTGAGGAAATATTCTTGTAGAATGATCACAATGATCACTCCAAAACAGATAACTTATTTATCATTCTACCCTATACGCTATAAATAATTCCCTAGTCTCTATGATAACTCAGCCCCTTCCAGGTGGTATGTCTGATAGCAAGAAACAATCCCGTGGGCCAGAAGCTGAAGAATACTCCTAAGCTTTGCCAACTCCATTGTTTTAGGAAATACCTTCCATCAATGGATTTATACTAAATTAAAGTTGAAAAGTTCCTTCCTGCAACTTCAGATGTTATAGGAAGCTCCTATATCAGGAATATCATCCAAGAATCTCGGATTATTTAACCCAGCAAACTCTAAGGTAAGTAGAGCAGCTTGGTGGCAGAATATAGATTCCAAAAGAAACTAATTATACTACCTAAGAGACAAGCAATCACTATCTTATATTTGAAGCTGAAGTCACGAAATGATCCCAGATAAGTGTTACGGTAGTATTTATACTACATGACTGGCAGCAACTAGCCGATTTTAGCTAGTCTTCCTTGGCTCAAAGCAAAACAAAAACCACCAACAATTTTTTATTTATGTTTAAAATAACAAGAATTGAAGCAGACATACTGCTGCAGCAAGGCGATCAGCATATTCGGATTGTGCCGCAAAAAGCCGCATCTGAGCAAAATAAGCATAACACAGAGTAACTTAAAGATGGATGAAAAGAAACAAGCAAAACATTAAGTTTCAAATGGATACATAAATCAACTAAGATACTGAATCCAATAAAAAAGAAAGGATCCAACCTTTCAGGAAATGTGCTAATTGCCGTTCATGTTCACTATAGTTTAAACCATAACATGGAGTAAATTCGAGGGCTCTGAGAAAAATTTTTTTACTCTCAATAATAATCGAGTAACTAAAGTTGAGCTCAATTCCACTGCAATCAAATCAAACATGAGTTCTATGTAAACAAATTTGGTTCGTTTACATTACACCCCCGGCCAATCATTGAAAGTATAAAAAGATTTCAATAGCTAAATTAGGAATGAATGCCTTTGCTAAAAGCTATGTTGCGCTTTTCTGACTTCGTGCTCTACTTTCTCTTCTTTCCTAATTTTCCACCATTTATAACATATTTCAAATGTTTAACATCCACTCTATTAGATCACATAAGTAATTAAAGAATGTGAAAAAATAAAAATATGCTAACATGATCATTTACATTAGAACGTTATGATAATAAAATCATATATCCTTTCGGATTTATAACGAAATCTATAAAGAAAAGGAAAAACCCTAAAAAGACTCTAATTAGGAATCTGAAATAGTAGTGTCGAATAAAACGTAGCATTTGCGAATTTCAGAGCGAATTCAGATCGAACGAGTGAGCAGAGAGAGAGAAAGAGAGACCTGGATGTAAATGAAAGCAGCAGCAGCAGCGAGGAGGAGGACACGAAAGTCGCATAAGAATTTGCCTACCATTGGGTTAATCTGGAGGCAAATCGGAATTTAATTTACTTTGGGTAATCAAAGGTTAAATCGGATCAGCAAGTATTGATATGTGATTTGGATTGATCCCCCCCTCTCTCTCTCTCTCTCTGCGTGTCTATGAAATTTAGAAAAATTGGCGAAGACGAAGACGACGACTTTGGATGGTCAGAACCACGGTCGTCGGTCGTGGTCAAGACACTGACGGAGCATGAACCCGGATACAGGAGGGTGCTTTGTTGGATTTCTCGTCCTTCCTTTCAAAATTTTCTCCGCTGTTTTTCCTTTTTCTTTTTAATTCTTTTTCCTCGGGCCAATCCAAAAAGGAGACAAATTGCGAACCAGCTATTCGAGTTCAATTTAAGATATTAATCCATTGTCTCATCTTTCAGCTTCACAAGTTAGCCAACTTAAGTAATATCCAATCATGCTTAAATATATATGAATTTTTATTAAAATTCAACTGAGTTTCTTTTTTACCAAAAAAATAAAAAAAAAAAGATATTCATACTTTGATCGATCTCAATAAGAGATCAATAATAATATCAATAGGATACAAAAATCTTAACAAAATTCAATTGAGTTTAAACATATAACCAAATTACTTAAGGATTAAAAAAACCTTAGAAGAAGCACATAAATACTATCTTTAAACAGTTTATGCATATACAAAATTTGCTGGATATTGGTGTATCTTCCAATATACAATAAAGTGTTTAAGAATAAAGTAATAATATTTTATTTTTAACCATCACGAAAAATTTATAGAACTAGAAAATTTGGAGTGGGGGAAAGAAGATAAGAAAGTGAAAATTCATACTAAAACAATTGCCCATAACCAATTCTATATATTATTTCTTTTTTCAAGCATATGAAATAACTCTCCTACGAGTCAAGATTCGTAAACAACTTAATTTTAATCATTAGATTGTATTTAAATTTGTCACAACTAATTTATACCACCTAATATGAGAGATCACATCTCAATGTCTGAGACAACAAATTAGTTTAGGTAAGAATTGCATTGTTTTCAAGCTGACAACAAATTTGTAGATGCTGCAAAATTTTCCGCTTCATCTTAATCCCTAGCTACTTTTTTTAAGCTAAATCTCTTTGGGAGATACTTTTTAGCTTTTTAACATAACTTTGTGTGGAGCTCACTTAGAGGGATCCAACAAATTGATAATAATATTTTCTCTCTTATTCTGGAAGACTTCCTCCAATGATCATATATAGTGACACAAATGAAGTTCCATTTTTCATAGGACACGGAATTTCAACCTAGCCATTTCATTAGAGTAACGTTGCATGCCTAACACTTAGTTTGGTACCATTTTTAATCAAATATTAAGCTCTCATTAGCTCCAAATTATCGATAACACTATTATTTATAGTTCAAATTATACGATTAGGAATCCATTCAACATTCACCTACTAGATTACTAGTTGTGTAATAGCTCCCTTCGAAATTCAAAATAACGAATCGCTCCTTTTACAAATTGCGACAAGACGTTAGATAACTTTACTTGAACCTACACACTTTACGAGACAATTAAAAAAACCACACACATTTCACTATCTAAACAAATTAAATGGGTTTTCTAGTAGCACTATTAATGACTTTGCTTTTTTCTAAGTTTCACATATATTTACAAGACATGCATCCTTAACTCTTGTTAGAAGCGGTACCATACCTACATTCATACAGGTGGAATTCATTTGGAATAATGTTGAATATCAATTACAAAATTGACCCATTAAGAGATATTGATATATCTCATACTCTAACTTACTAAGTAGTAGGCTAACAATTGATTGTAAATTGTTATTACCCCTTGAATTTCTAAACCAACGGTATGCTCAAAGGAAGTATGATTTCCATTACCATCAACTAACAGGGTCTTAGACCAATTTTAACAAAAATTTTCTTTATTAGATCTATAAATGTGAAGTTTTGATTGCATTACTCATCCGTACACATGCATCTTGCATTATATGTGGTCTTAATGTGTGATGTGACAATAATACATAAAGATGAGTTAGAAAGAAAGGGTAGAAAGAATGAGCAATCAGTTTTAGGGAGCTGAAATGTACATGTGATAGGTGGAGGTAAAGGAGTTTAATTGCATCAACCTCACTATTCTTGAGGAGAAGTGATGGGTTCTTTATCTTAAGCCATTGTTTGATCTTTCATAATATTAATTTGACAGCATAAGAATGTTTCTCTCAATTTCTAAGTTATCAAATGAGTAGAACCTCTCAAGTATTTATAGATTTTAGCCATCTACAACGTTTGTTTGATCCCTTTGACTACCAATAACTAGATGAGTCCTATTGATGGATCACTCCATAACTCTTAGTAGGAATTAATTTTCAATACCTATCATACGTCTTGAGCTTATGGCCTTGTGAACTTAGTGATTGGCGTACGGCATATAAGTACACCTAGTCAAGTTATAGTATAGTTAAAATAAATATGAGTTTGGGTGTCAATTCCGTGAGGGACCATGAATGTGAGAAACTCTAGATTACTAGCAATTTACCATAAATTACCAATTATGTAACTTAACAATGTCAGATAATTTTGGTTAGCAAATAAAGATAAATAAGGAACGATAGATAAGAGAAAAATAAAATAAAATAAACAAGAACAAATAAAATAGTGAGAATTCATTAAATTAAAGAACATATAATCCTTAGCAAATTGTTATTATTTACTATCTAGTTTTATGCAACTTTCAATCTCAACTACTTTTTTTACCATAGAGATGCCTCATATGAATTAACTGGATATAATTCCTAACCTTGAGACCACTCTACATGAATCACTTTCTAGAATAGAGTATCTTAGAATCGCACTAAGACCTTAGACCACGTTATTAGGTTGCCTTAATATGAAAAAAATGAACTACCAAACGTTTTAATCATCTCTAATTCCTTCTAATTATACGGGTCTGTTCATTAAAGGACTTACATACTCAACAATAAACTCAAATATCAAATTAATAATTTGAGTAAATACTAATTTGATGATGATATGCATTGTATAATTATATCTTCAAAGATAGTATCATAGATTGAATAAAACAAATATTGGAACAGAAACGAGGGTTCAATAATGATTTATTAAGAATAATTAAAATAAGGATATGATAAAAGAAGAATAAGGATGAGAAACCACTCACATAACTCTACCCTATGACTCTTCTCAAAGGAGCTCTCTCTGCAAATATAGGCCTAGACATCTACTTATAAAGGTAGACTTAAATTCATAAAGAAAACTTGATAAAAAATAGAAGATTTGCAAATTATTGCATATCCATAGGCATGAACACGGGCGTAAAGTTTAGGCGTAGACTTATACTTAGTCTAACATCTTCAAAATTCAATGAAAATCAATGGCAAACAGTATATGACCATCGGCATAGACCATGGTCATGGTCTTTAACTATATTCTTTCCTAAAGTTTATTTCTCGCTTAAAATCCTTCTGCTAATCCTTTATCAATGCTTTTGTTCCTATATGTTCCAAAACTTGATAAAATCCTTCAAAAGTTCATCAAATGCATCCAAAGTCCTTGAAAATGAAAATTACATAAATGGTATGTCATAAACAATTCCTTAGTCTCTATGATAACTCAGCTCCTTCAGAGTGGTATGTTTGATAGTTAAATAATACTCGTAAGCTTTGCCAACGAACTCCATTATTTTAGGAAATACCTTCCATTGATGGATTTATACGAAATTAAAGTTGAAAAGTTCCTTTGTGAACATTAAAAGTTATAAGAAGCACCAATATTAGGAATATCATCTAAGAATCTTAGATCATTTAACCTGGACATTTCTGTAAACCTGTAAATTTCTTAGATCGGCGGCTAAAAGTTAATAAGATTTCCTGAATAGTACCTTTAGTGTTAGTAAGATAACTAACCCTAAACTTAAGAGGCTATGCTCAAAAACCCTAGTGCGAACTCCAAAAACCCTATATGACAACTTCGACTTTAGTTTGACCCCTATGCTTAAAGTCCTAAAATCTTGTAAAAAGATGTTAATAACTAATGTTAACTCCCAAGGCCAACCTAATCTAATGAAATTAACCCGAAACCCTAATGAGACTAAGACTGATAGTTGAAACCTATGAGAATTCCTTGAAACCAATAAAGGGTGAACTAAGTCAAAAAGGAATATTAATATAGATAACTTTAATAATGAATTCAAAACTCTAAAACGAATATTATAGCCCTTAAATGAACCTTAAAATCCTAATTATGACCTTAATACAACAAACCTTTAAAATGATAGTAAAACTCCAATCTAGTATCGAAAACCCTGATTCAACTCTTGTACTCTAATTAAATAGTAAAACTGTTCATTAATCAAAGACTAATCACTTAATTACCCTACCCTAATCTACCTTATAAACAGACTTAAGCAATAATAATTGGTCCTAATTCCTTAAACTAATTAGATAAGATGATCCAATGGGCTTAACTAACTTAATTTGACATATTAAGCTCTAAAATACCCTTAATTAATGTCAAGTGTATGAGTAATTAAAACTTAATTACACCTTAATCCGCTACTCAGATTTTATATCATAATTAACCATAAGTCAAGAGTGATTACTTATATCAAACCAAAGTAATTATTTGAAAATATCTCCTTAATAGTGTCAACATCATACTTAGGGAGATAATGTGGACCCCATAAACTTTTGGATTTAAACTTATAATTGGATATAAGAGTTAATAGGTAATCCCTAAAACCGCTCAAGATATAATAATAAAACTCTTAAATGAAACAATTGAACCCTAAGTAATAGGTCATAAACCTTGAATAATAAGTCAAAGAACCATAATATGTAATCTCTAGAACCGCTCTAAATATAATAATAAAACTCCTAAATAAAACAATTGAATCATAAGTAATAAGTCATAAATGCTGAATAATAAGTCGAAGAACTATAAAGAGAGTAAAACCCTAATAGTAATGCATAAAACTTTAAAAGCCTTAATACATGAGAAACCTTAAAACGATTGAAAAATATCAATAGACTAACTAAAACCTTAGTTGGAAGTTTAAAACCCTAATTCAACTAAAACCCTAAATATATCCTTAAATTATTCACTAATTGCAAATAATTTCTCCAATCACTCAAAAACCCTAAATCGCTAGTTTCATACGTGATCCAAAAACCATTATCAATCCTAAACAATAAAGGAATCTAATAAACGAAGTAATATAAGTCAATGAACTTAAGTAAAGTGATAAAATATGGTAAGACCCTAATTAGGCTTAAATTGCTTAATTAAGTATAATCGCGATTAATTAGCTTAATTATCCTCTAATCTATCTGCTAATTCTAGTTTTCTTAATTAAGAAATGGATAAGATCAATTAGGGAGATAAGACAAAAAGATTAGTTTGCAATTAGGATATTTTGGAGATAAATCCTTGCCTCATTGCAAAAGTCATAAAAGTAAAGTAGTCCCAACTTAAAATTATTACTTGGTAACCAAAAAAGGAAAGGATTTGTCCCCCATATCTCACCTCTTTGATCTATAATTTCACTTCTTCAAAATCATCATTTGACTCCATTTTTCACTGGCAGAAAACTCTAGGAAATTCTCTCTACAGACCCAAATAAAAATCAAACAAAGGAGGAAAGAAAACTAAGAAATGGCCTCGAATTCCCTTGTGTACATTAGTACCTTTTAGCATTACCACCACTATAGCTATAAATCACAAACCACCGCCACCAAAAGATCACACATACCCCCTAATATCCTACCAACAAAATTTGTAACCAAAGGAGCATGTTTCAACTTTGTTTTTTAGTAAAAAATTTGGAACTCATGCAAACCAATATAAGATAAAACTCACCTAACTTAAGTCTTCTATTTATACTAGTTATACTAATGATATCTTGAGAATTTAAAATTAGAAATACTATATAAACATGTTATAATCATGTACATGTCATTTTAAAGCCTTATAATTACACATTTATTCATGTACTTAACTAGTTTGCTACTTGCATTCTATAAGTATAGGAGATAATTTTATATAGACAATTTGAAAAGGAGTTGAGAAAGTACCGAGAATCCTAACTTTCTTTGCAAGCCACCTCCTCCTTGATATGTATCAATTTTGTTTTCACCATATTATGTGATATGATTAACTTAAAACAAGTGGAAATACGATTAATAACACAGAAAATATACCAGAATAAGTGTTGGATAGATAAAGTTAAAGAAACCTTAGAGAACCCCTACTTGGCCGCTACTATTGATGGACTTAATAAGCTGTAAATTTTTATTAACTAGTGTAATAATATGATTAATTAGTATTAGGTATGATTTAAAATGTAATTAACTGAGTTAAATAAGATAATGATGAGTTAATGACCTAAACTAGTTAAGTTAGTAATTAAGGCCTTAGGAATAGTGTTAGAAACTTTATTAATGAAATGAACTAGATCTGGAACACTTTGTAAAATGGGTTATTTAGTAGACCCAGTAGGATATTTAGCCTATCGAAAGAAATTAGAACTAAGTTTAGGGTCCTAGAATGCAAATTAGGCTTAAACTAGCTTAATTAGTAATCAAGGCCCTAGAAATATGATTAGAAGCCCAACAAATGAAAAGAACCAAATCTCAATCCTAATAGAAAATGGACTTACCTTAGGGCTTTTAGAAGGCTTAGGCCCAAACTAATAAGTAGAGTTGAGCTTAAGGTCCTAAAATACAAGATAAGCCTAAAAGCTCTTAAAAGAATCAAGAATAAAGCTCAATAACTTAGTGACTAGATCTGATTTCTAAATTAAAAGGCTTATAAAATAAAATATAAAATGCATATTAAGTCTAAAAGCCTATTAAAGCCATCTCCTATAGGCCCTTTAGTAAGCTAAGGCCTTAAACTAGTAAAAAGGGTATATTTAGGCCTATAAGAGTAATATTAAGGCCCATATTAAAAGTTATAAATGAGGAGATTCAGTTGAAGAGGTCACGTGTGTGTAGCATGAGTCTTGTGTTACACGTGGCCTTAGAGGAGTGATGTAAAATGATACATAAGGGATGTCTTGGAGAAAAAGAGCCAAGAAGGAGAAGTAGATAGTCTTAGGGAGTTTCGAATGCACGCATGATAGGTGAAGGAGCTATAAAGTGGACTCAACTATTTTAGATGAGAGGCTATGTGTTTTTCACTTTGACCTCTATTTGATCTTTTACGATAGTAACGTAATAGCACGACGCCATTTCCTTTAATAATTGAATTGCTAAATGAGGACGAGCTTTAGAGTATTTATAGAGTTAAGCCATCAATGAAGTCTGTCAAATCACAATGATAATAGACCGCCAGGATGACCCCTCCCATTGATGGATTCTTTCATAGGCTTGTATTGATTTTGATAGTAATGATTGATTGCCTGTGTACAATTAAGTAGGGGTTTATATACCCATTTACTAGGATTACTTTACATATGTAAAAAGACAAAAAGGGTATTCTTACAAATATGTTACATAATATATTGTATAAAAGGTAAAAAAGACAAAAAAATATTCAATACGAAAAGTAAAGAATCCTTTTAGAATATCGTACTGGAAGATGCGTATCGATCAGTGATTAAATGTCAGAATTATGGTACAAGTAGACGAGAAAAAGAATTTACAGTCAAGGACTGACCTAATTAGGATCAAGTCGAGGCCCAATCAGTGTAAACCCCGTAAATTTAGCTTTTGAGTATAGAGACGACTCGAGTATTGTAGGCAATTTTTCTTAATTCAACAAAAATAATAAATTTAAGACTGATTAAAATTTTAAAAGTCAAAACTTAAAACAAATATGAAAAACCTTAAAAATTTTATCGAAACCTTAATAGTATACAAAATTCCTAAATCTTATATACGCGTAGATATTCGAAATTAAACTCAAACTTAACAAAAACCCTAAAACTATAATCCGAAGCTTATAAAACAAATAAATTTACCTTAAAAATAATAAAACCTTAATTGAATATGATTATTGACTAACATGTGTAATCAGGTAAAATTATTAATGAATAAATAAAGATAACAACTAAATATTATAAACGTAACAGGTAACAACTCAATTAATAAATTTTATAAAATTTCAAAGATTATTTCATAATTATTATTAAGCCTATAATTTTACATTTGTATTTGTGATTCTTAATTTTTCTTTTTCCCTTTTTCCCTTTTTCCCTTTTTCCTTTTCCTTTCCTTTTTTTTTTTCCTTTTCCTACATGATTTTTCTTCTCCTTTGCTAGACGATTTGAGTAGCCCATGTGTTGTAATTACTTGGTTAAGATTAAAAAGATAAGTAAGGGGTCTAATCACCTTATCTCATCTCTTGTCTTTAGTTATTTTTTTTTTACTTTCCACTGTCTTATCCCTTCTTATTTTTGTCTACTGTCTTCCTTTTTTTAAAATTTTCTTAGACATTTCACTACAAACTAAAAACACATACTTTTCTTCTCAAGCAAACCAGAAATCCCTTTGTATATTTCTTACTTCTTTTTTTTTCCTTTTATTTATTTCCTTCCCTTTCAATTCAACAAAGTGTAGGAGAAAAAGAAAAGCACTTGGATCAACAACTTTTCAAGTTATAAAAAGAATAGTTAAGTTGTATTTTAATATATTTATTTTGTTAATTTATATATACTCCTATTATATATGTATGTATTTTGTAGAAATATATGTATTTAGGGATTATGTAATATAATTGATTTTGTAATTTCCTTTCTTTGTATCAAGGTATTTGTACATGTGATTAAAGTTGAATACTTATTATTCATTTTATTTCTTGTACATGTATATGCATGCACCTATGTATATCTATAAGAGGATCCAATACATATAAATATATGGTATGTTTTAAAATAAATATGGTTATATGTATATAGTAGGTATGATAATTATTTTAATTTTTCTTTATATATATGTATACATATGTACATGTGTTTCTATATATATACAAGTATAGTACATAATTATATATGTATAGTATATAGTATATTTAGGTGTATAGTATGAATTTACATATGTATTTATATATGAATAAGATAAGAAAACAAAATCATATAAGTATATGTATAAGTATAAAAATACATATATTAGTAGTATATTATGGTATAAGTACATATATAAACTTAAATAGTATATGTACAATATACTAAAATACCAAATCACTAAATAAAGTAAGATAATATGTATATATGTATTTGTGTTATGGGATTTAGGAAAAGGAAAGTGAATTAATTTATAAAATTTAATAAAATATAATAATACATATAGATGTATAAATATTAAGTAAATTTACAAACTAGGAAAAATTGGAAAATATGGAAATTCATAAAAAAAATGACACGTGCAGCATTTATAAGTTGCTACGTCAACATTCCATATTATTAATTAAAATTCGTAATTAATAATAATAATAATAATAAAATTAATTAATTAGAAAATTATTAAAATAAAAAAAAGTGAATTAAAAAAGTATTTGACCTAANAAATTGTTACAAAATAGACTTAAAAATAAAAAAAAATTACAACATATAAAATTTAGATATTTATTAAATTATAAATATGTAAAGAACAACTTAAAATAATATATTATAATTATTTAAGTTAAAATAATAAAACTCGTAAGATTTTAAAACCAACATGAAAAATGCAGATTACAATGTCCAAAATGGACTCCGCTACAAGAAAGTACGTCCGAAAACAATAAAGATGGACTATAAGCTCATAAAAATCAAAACTAGAATAAAAAAATTATACATGATCGATGAAAAAGCTCAAACCGGAGATTTCATATAAATACATAGCTAATTTAGATAGTTAGTACTAAATATATAAATAATTTAGTTATTTCACACAAATACTTATTACTCATCGTATTCTCTAAATATCAGGTGATCACGATATCGAAATCGAGCTACCAGCAAATTATTACAATCCCTGATATCTATTATGATTAAGAGAGTACTCTTAATGATTCCATACATGATTGTTTTCATAGTTAGTGAATATTAACTGTTATTAATAATTAGATGATATGTGGGGCTAAGTTATGTATGTGTATAATACTATTCAATAAATTGTGAAATTACTTTAAAATATGATAATGTATTGTTTGTCACATAGTAAATCCAATAGCAATTGATCTGTCTATACTTTGATTGATCATACAATAATTAGACTTATTGATATTAGACTTGAACTAATTAAATCTGAACATGCATAATCATACATTACATAATTAATTCCAGCTATCACACCACACGGAGGTAGGAGAGGCCATATAGGAGTTGATAAATTATGATTATAGAGTTTTAGTGCGGTGCACATGTACGATATAACTTTACCTTAATCCGCGAGATTACTAGGTGTTGGAGGTGCCAGTCACCTAGTCAAGGGTTGAGTCCAGAGGTTTCCATTTAGGAGTAAGTGTGAATTGCGAGAGCCCACTCATAATGATACTTGAAATTTAGTTTTAAATAAAATTGAAAATGGATATACTATTTTATTTTAGAATATGGAACGTGGAGTTTCGTAGTTATAATAATTCAAGTATGATACTCGGATCTGATTGGTGCTCTATATATTCCAACCCTGACTTCGGAAAGCGTTAAATTTGAGTTGTATGCAGTACTTAATCACCTACATATATTTGTACAGCATTCTGTGTGTTCATACATTCATTGTTTGAAATTAACCATTAAATAAGTTATTTGTTGTATAGTCGAGGAATAACTTACTAAGCTCTTTAACTTATACCCTCACAGATTACTCTTGTAGGAAGGCCTCTTTGTTACATCAAGACGGAAGATGTCTGAGGTCAGTGGAACGCTTTCTAGTTGGTGTGAGTGTAAGTTGAGAGATAAGAATGTATTTCTGTTACTATTGCAAGTTTTCAGAAACTTATTATATGATATTATATATTATCTAATATATCTATTAGTTTCCTTAATAGTACGTTAAAAACTTAGTGTATATATTATATATATATGGTAGTTATAGTTTGAAGTTTATGTCATTATAACTATGTTGTGATATTGCTTGCGGCTACATAACTCTTAGGTTATTAGTTATAGAAGTAGCCTTTATGTTGTATGAAGGGTTGTTGATTGAAAGGGTAACCAATGTCATTATAACTATGTTGTGATATTACTTGCGGCTACATAACTCTTAGGTTATTAGTTACAGAAGTAGCCTTTATGTTGTATGAAGGGTTATTGATTGAAAGGGTAACCAATCTACAATTCTTTGTATAATCTATGGAGCCTGCCATAACTAGGTCACCCATTGGGTCGTGACACCATACATATTATCTCCTGACATTATGGGAGCTAACCATGCTTTAAACATCTCCTTAAAATGAAGGGGGATGCTCATGGTAGAGCTAGAGACTAAAGTGAAGCCATAAAAAGATTGTCGTACTAAATGGCATGGCCAAATCAATTTCCTTTCTTGAAGAGCTAATGGGTATTGAGTATTTCTTTTTTAATCCATACTCTAAGTTTGATTGGAAAACTCCACATATCTCATGTAATGCATACATAGAACTGGAAGGGGCTTATCAACAAGAGATCAAAAGAAGAGGTTACGGGCAATCGACTTGACTTTCATACGTGGCATGGAAGTGTAAGAGGCCACTTTCTTTTCTTCCGAATTTTGTAATGTAGAAAGAGATGTTGTCCATGCAACCTCAAAAAGTAAATTATTAGTTCAAATTTTTTTCTTTCAAAAAATTTTCTACTATAATGAAAAGTACTCAATGATTCTTTTCTTCAATATTAACAAGAGATTAATATTAAGGTAACAGTCATCAGTGAGACATTTTGAAGTGTAAAATCTCCAAAACCCCTTATAATTAGATTGATTTAAAGGTAGAAATAGAGATGCAATCAGATGAATCATTATAGCGCACCTGACTAACTTAACAATAGAAACCTTATAAGATAATATCCTATAGAGTTTTTATAGTTTTTGGAAACATTATTTAAAAAACCATAGGATCGAGTTTTAAAAATATAAAAAATCCAATATGAAACTTGATGTAGTAAAAAATGATAATGCGTTTAATTTTTAAACTTCATTTATGTATAAGCCAATAAGTGTATCCCTAACCTTATCTAGTTACCTTCTAACTCTGCTCTCTCTTTCATCTTGTCTCAACCCTATGAAAACCCATTCCTATTGGGTTGTCTAAACTTTGTAAAAACACACCATTATAGGGTCAATGNATACTAAAATACCAAATCACTAAATAAAGTAAGATAATATGTATATATGTATTTGTGTTATGGGATTTAGGAAAAGGAAAGTGAATTAATTTATAAAATTTAATAAAATATAATAATACATATAGATGTATAAATATTAAGTAAATTTACAAACTAGGAAAAATTGGAAAATATGGAAATTCATAAAAAAAATGACACGTGCAGCATTTATAAGTTGCTACGTCAACATTCCATATTATTAATTAAAATTCGTAATTAATAATAATAATAATAATAAAATTAATTAATTAGAAAATTATTAAAATAAAAAAAAGTGAATTAAAAAAGTATTTGACCTAAAAATAGTAAAATAAGTAAATTGTTATAAAAAAGACTTAAAAATAAGCAAATTATAAAAATAAAAATTTAGATATTTATTAAATCATAAATATATAAAGAAAAGCTTAAAATAATAATTTATAATTATTTAAGTCAAAATAATAAAATTTGTAATATTTTTAGAATAGAATGAAAAATGTGGGTTACAACGTCCAAAATAGATCCCGTTATTTAAAAATATGTTCGAAAATGATAAAGATAGATTGTAAGTTCATAAAAATTGAAATTATAATAAAAAAGTTATATGTGATTGACGAAAAAGCTCAAACAGAAGATATGATATGAATAGACAGCTAATTTAGGTAGTTAGTACTAAATATATAAATAGTTTAATTATTTCACCAATTACTTATTACTTGGCAAATTTCCTAAATGTTAGGTGATTCTGGTACAGATACTGATTTACCAGTACATTACTACGATCCCTGATATATTGACCCCATAGATGAGTGAGTATTCCCAATGACTCTATATTTGTTTAGTATTTGTAATTAGTGCACCTAAAGTAAATATTAATAATTTGATATGTGGGGGTTCGGGTTATGTATGTGCTTAAATGTTGGTTACGTGTTGTGTAAAATGTTGTGAAATATAATAGTTAAATAACTAGCTGCTTGATTTATTACTGTATAATTGAATGGTTTGTTGATATTGGTTGATCACCTTATAAATTGACTTAGTCATATTTAACTTAACTAAAATCAAATGAATCATGCATAAGTACGAACATTGCATATAATGTTTCGTCACCTCATGTGGTTGGTAATAAAGGCTTTGTAGGGATGTATTCTTAGATGATTTGATTAGTATAGTGCAGAAGTATTAATACAACAAGATCCTACCGTGGTTCATGAGTTTACTCGGCACTAGAGACATTAACTGTGGGTGGTTGGGGGTTGAGTCTAGAAACCACTACTGTAGGGTGTGAGCGTAAACTATAAGGGCCACCTCATCATTAGACTTGAGATTTTGTGTACTATTAGATTTCTTTGAAATGATAATGTATTTCGTAAAATACAAAATTTAAATTTATGGTTAAAAACCCCAGGTACTAGAACCGGGTTGTATTGTAATTGGTGCCGATGTATCTCTAACTCTTACTTTGGAGGGCGTTAAATCTAATATTGTATGCAACACCAATCAACTACATATATTATTTAGCATATTGCTTGTCCATACATTCATATGTTTATTAACTAATTGTTTGATAACTTACTTATCGATATAGTATGAGGGATATCTCACTAAGCTCGTGTCGCTTACTCTCTAGTAGTTTTCTTTTCCAGTTTGATAGCTATTTGGGCATGGGCTAAGAACCGAATGTTGAGTACAAGTATCAAGATGCAATTGGAAGATAGAATCTAAAAATAGATTGCATAGCTAGTTAGAACACTAAACATAATTACTATTATTATACCTAGATTTTATAATTTTAGTAAAGTCTAAATTTCAAATCTTCACTACCGGATTTTATTGTTTGATAGGGGAAACTGATTCTTTGCGGTTTTGAGGAATTATAGAATATTGGTTATTCATAATTATTTATGTTTTATAATAGATTAATTGTTTTAAAATTAGAAACTTTAGTGTTTAATTATTTAGAGTTTTGTAATTTCTGCAATTTTCGTATCATGGATGCACACATGATATTAAAATTTTAAGCAATCCTATTAAGCGCCCCCCCAATGGTCATGACAGTCAATTCGCCGTAGTGTAATCAGCTTAGATTGGGGTTGGGTGTTTTTGGTTGGCTTGGAGCTAAGCTTAGATAGTCTTGGGGTTGTCTGCTTGAATATCTTGTCATAATATAGTTGTTCAGCAAGTCTAGCACAAGTAAAAGTTAGGTAATCAAGTTGGCAAAAAAAGGGAACACAAAGGTCAAGATAGGAATTTCCATCTCAAATAGGGCTTTTAGTCAGTATTCTTTGAGTGAGTCCTTGGAGTCTTCTAATTCAGCTTCGTATGATTGGTCCAAGGGGTTGATTCCTATTCAACTCCCTCTTTGTATAGCCACATGATAGTTGAATTGTATTGCCCTTATCACACTTTTTCTTACAAGTTCTTCTCCATTCTTATCAATTCCCTTTAGTAAAGAATAGTGACAAGTTATCCTATTTGCCACTTATGTGTATTATTAAGTGGTAATCTTACATAAGGTTTAATAGTGTGTAATACCCATTAAGCTGTTCACTAATTAGGTAAAACCCCTCACCAAACCCATATTCCTTTTTTTTAGTAAGTTAAAAGGACCCACCTCATTTGTATGTATTTAAATTGATATTATCGTATACATTAGTTCTTGAGGCATATCATCTTAGTACTAAAGCTCTTGGTAATAATACAAGTAGTGTTGTGTGTATGGATAGTTGTGTTCATGAAATGAAGTTGAGTAGGTGGTTGAAGTAGTGGAGTATTTGTAGTTGTTGTTGAAGTGTACAGTGGTGTTTGAAAGGTGGTGTTGGAAGAGTTTGGAGGCTATTATGGTCCTGCTGAAGTGTTTTAAGTAACTTTATAATTGCTGAGAGTTTTCATACTTGAAGTAAGTTCAAGTTGTAGTTGTCAAAAGTATTGGTGTTGATAATGTATAACCTAACTGTATACGGTTGTCTAGATGATGTGGAGAGTGATGCCCCTAGTTGTGGAAGACAGGGCAACTAAACTCCTAAAACAATTGAGTAGATACATAACTTGATGATTGTAGTTGCAAATCTTGCAATAACAATGCAGAGATTGGTAAAGGTTTGACCTTTCACTACTATTGTAGTTAAGCAAGCTTAATTGGGAGAAGAGCGAGAAAATCCAATTTGACAGGAGCGAGGTGATGATGTTAGGGGAAGAGGAAGAGCCTAGCGATAGATTGAGCTGCAAGAGATTAATGAAGAAGCTAGCAACAACTTTAAGGAGTACAAAGTAAGGGACATCCAAGCTCCTAAATGGCTATGTGAAGTTGCAAATGCTAACCTATTCCAACTGTGGAGATAAGGAAAATATCTAAGTTGAGAAGATAAGATTGATAAGTTGTTTGAGTGTCATGAGTATGATGAAATTGTGAAGGTATGCTCAGTTATGTTGGATTTCACAGGTAATGTTGCATTATGGTGGAAGAATTTGTTGGTAGTTTGAAGAAGAGACTGAAACAAGGAAGTGAGGACTTAGAATGAGATGAAGAAGATCTTATGAAGGAGGTTTATGCTAGATTATTACCTATAAGATACGTTCAAGAAGTAAAAAGATCCAAGATGAGGTGAAATGAGCATTGGCGGGTATGTTAAAGAGTTTTAGATGTTAGTGATAGGGTATGAAATCGAGGAGCTAGAAGACTAGATGGTATCAAGGTTACAATTAATTCCTTAATAATATCATGTCTTAACACAGTATTTTTAAACTCTCCAGTGTATATTTAGCTATGGACACATGACTTAGTAGATTGATTGGTACAAAAGATTGAAAAGGTAACTCTTTATTGTGGTCACATAACTTTATATCCATCAATAAAGTTTTAAGCCTTTCAACTCTTTTCCAACATACGCGAAGGATATAAACTTAACCTTCATTGTTAAATGTGTGATACAAGTTTGCTTCACGAAACTTCAACATATTCCTTCACCATTTAAGGTATATGTCCAACGTCATGTGGAGATATGATCACCTTTGCTAGTGGTCTAACTTGTATTTGAAAAGCCCTCTAGTTAAGTAGCAAAATCACTAAAGTGTAAATTAAGCTTCATTGTTTTCTTCAAATATTCAAAATTTGTTATTGCTTTTTGATATTTTATACTAAGCTTATTCGTGAATTGTAGACATCTCATTTTTTCCAACCCTTTTATTTTAGTTTTTTTTTTTTTTTTGCTAGGTTTACATAAAATAAAAAAAAAAAGAAATTAGAAAATTAAAAAAAATTAAAAAATGAAAAAATACAAAAAAAAAAAGAAAAATTTGAAAAAAAAAACAACGTATCAAAAGTGTTCAAGTGAAGTTGTCAGTTGTTTAAGGTCATGTAAGGCAATAGTGGAAAATATACATGTCATTTGATAAATTCAGGGCCTTTGAAAATTGGGCTTCGTTAAAGTAGTCCAGTAAAATATATGAGCTCATAAAGTAGATCTTTGTTCAATTTAAAAATAATTTCTATTGGGCAAAATAAAATAAGACTTGGGGTTCATTAAAGTAAAAATATATTGAAACTCTTTAACTTATATGTTTTGGGGTAATTTTAATGTGATTGGGTCATTTTAAAGTAAGTTAGAATAAATTGGGTTTGTGGTTTGAAAATAAAAATCAAGTTGGGTTTATCAAAGGAAGTTAATTTTAGTTTAAAGACATTATATGTTGAGAAAAAGCCATCCGCTTAGTGGTTAGGGCATGAGTGTAATCAAAGAGTGTAAGGTTTGAATCCTATAGGCAGTAATAATGTGCAAATGTTTTTATTTTGGTCATGTACCGACCTTCTTCCCTAGACGTGAGATTGAAGCAAGAAATGACCACATTTTGGAATTCATATCTCAATAGATTGAAGTGGATAATTTTAGAGGATTTACAAAAAAAAAAAAACTTATTAAATTAGTAACAAAACATTTGAATCTTAAAAAAAAAAAAAAAAGATCTAAACTAACATTAATTAAAAGAAGTTTCGATGAAAAAAAATTCTAGTTTGGTTTTATTCATGGTTGGTTGAATCTGTGGAAGGCTTGTCCTTACTCATAAGATTAGATTCAAGTATGCAAAGTTAAACAAAACGAGTTTGGGGGCAATTATCATTTAAAGAAACAACCCATAAGCAAACTACTCTTAAGCCGTCCATCATCCATCAGCCACATCTTCATCCATTTATGGTTACACCTGCCATGATACCCACATAGCCACATCAACTTGATGGCCTCTCTCTTGTCCATAGAACCTAACCTTTGATGGTAATTGATGCATGTAACGACCTCAACTTCTCAACTCTATGCTATTCACCTAATACGCTAGGGTCAACCTTCTCTCCCCAGCCATGACCAAACAGCAACAGCAGTACACTCAACCACCTACTATCAAACATACACCCATACACTGTGTAGTGATTGCTGTTGCTTCAAACAACCCTTACGCGATAGCCATGCACGTGATAACATAACAATAATGCCCCATCTTCAACCTTCTCCCTCACGACTCCTAATCACCAATACGGCTCCATACACAGATACTCAACGCCAGCTACACGATTGTAACCAATCACCAACGCTAGACCCTCTTGTAACCACAATACAAAGCACCACCACTACCACTTCATTCTTCAAACACCGCTATATCACCACTAAACACTATAGCACTGGTACTAAACTTAGTTTTATCAATCACTTTCACACAAAAGTCAAAACTTTCATTCGATTCGATATTTAGAACATTCTATAGGAAGTTGGTTTGAGCATTACTATTGAAGAAGAGAAGACTTGACCCAAATTCTCTAGGACTGAATCTGAACCATGCATAAGTTGATCTGACCCAACCAGTTAGATGGTTATGGATTCCCTCCTCTTTTGTTTTTTTTTTTTTTTTTTTTTGTTATTGTTAGCTTCGTTAATATTTTGTGCTTTTAACATGTAGTATTAACTTTTTACAAAGTTGGATAATTTAGATGGTTTATTTACATCAAATAAGTACTAACATGGTTTCTTTTTTTTTTTTCCAAGTCTTAATGTTAATTCTGATTAATTGGTTTTTGCCATGTCATCATTTTATTATATAATAAAAAAATATTTTTGCACAGGTATTGCATGTTTAGAAATTTCACATTTGCATGAAAATTGCATATTTTAGCAAGTTATCATAAAATTTGCATTTTTAGGCATATAGGGATTTTTCAAAAAAAAAAAAAAAAATCGTTTTGTTACTTATTTAGTTTTCATAAAATAAAAACTCCTTAATTAACATTTTTTTCACAGTTTAGACATTTTTTCCATAGTTAAGCAAATTTTTTATGATTTAGATTTTTTTTTTCATAGTTTAGACATATTTTCCATAGTTAGATATTTTTTCCTTGGTTAGATTTTTTTTCATGGTTTAGATATCTTAGGCATGTTTTCTATGTATATTTTATGAAAAATTGCATTTAAGTACTTTAGGATTTTTCTAAAAAAAAAAAAAGTTTTATCATGGAGAAAAGTTTTTCTTTAAAAAAAATTTGACTTTAGTTTTTTTATTTTTAAGTTGGGGTTTTTTTTTTCAAAACTAGACAATGAAATTAGATTTTGTTTTTTAGGATTTTTCTTGATAAAAATAAATTGGTTAAAAGACATAAACCTAACCCATTTTTATGAATAAAATTTATCAACCCACTAAAAATTTTTTAAAAATAAAAATTATGATTAGTTTGATTCCTATTAGTAGGTACATAAACACCTCCGGGGTAACCATAAAATTTGTAAATTCTTTTTTATTTTTTTCTTTTAGGAAAATTCGAAATGAAAAATAATTAAAAAATTTATTTTTGTGCATTTTCACATCCTTTGTATATTTTGGCATCTTTAAAAAAATTATAAAAAATAAAGGCCATTAGTTATTTTATTTTATTTTTTTTTACATGCTAGCTTAGTCTTAATAAGTTAGTCTCTGAATCCCCATTTTTTTTGTTAAATTTTCTAAAAAATTAATTTTTTAAAATATCCATAAACTAGTGGTTAAATTAGAGTTTTCCTACCAAAAAAACCTAATTTGATTTTTTTTTTTTTTTGCAATCTAACTGGTTGGCAACTCGAAATTGTTTTTTAAAAACATTTTCTATAAAAAAAAATTTTCTTAATTTAATGTTGAGTAATTTATATTAAATAGACTAAGCTTGATATATGTTAAATTAAGAAAAATTGAAATAGGACTTGACATGTATTTTAACTGAAATAGTTTGTTAGCTATTGATTATACTACCTATTGTAATAGCATATGCCAATTATGCCTATACTCTATTTTGATTTTATATTAACTTTACATGTGGATCATATGGGGTATTCAATTCCTTGAAATCAAGATATTTAAATTTTTCTATAATTTTCTCAATATAATAAGATTGATTTAACGTTATTCCCCTATTATGTTTTAACACTTTCGTTCATAATATTATACTTACCTTGTTTAAGTTTTTCATTTTAAACTCAAAGGTTGGGTAATCCTTTGACTTCCTTGACACTTTCTAAATTTTCTTTCAAATATGAGAAAGTTATCCATATAAAGACAACTAATCACTCCATCCTTAGTGGTAAACTGTGAATAAATGTACTAGTCGATATTATTATGCTTGAAACCATATAGTTAAAATAACTTTACCCAACTGTTCATGCCATTGTTTAGAGCTTGTTTTAATCTATATAATGAGTAGATAAGCTTACAAACTTTCTTATAATCCTTGGGTAGAACAATTCCTTTTAGTTTTTCATATAAACCTCTTCATTGAGTTCTCTATCTAAAGAAGTCCTCTAAACATTTAGCTAGTGTGCTAAAACGATGAAATTTCTTATGGACGTAACTTTTTAGGTGCATAGATATCAAAGCAATAAGTACCTAACTTAACTTTAAAAGTTTGAAGGGTTTCATTAGTATGATATTTTCTTTTAAATACCCATTACACCCTATTGCTTTTGTTCTTAATGGCATATAAATGAAAAACTAAGTATTGTTTAACAATAAGGATTTTATTTTGTTATTCACTGTCTCTTTCCAAAAAGTTGTGTCCCTTAATGACATAGCTTTACTATATGTTATCATTATACTATATGTTAGACTAAGAGAATCAATTGGAGCTCTAAGAAACAAACTTGTATCTCACATACAACTATGAATGTTGAATTTATAACCTTAGTAGCTATAGAGAAAGAAGTTGACTTATTGAGAAACTTGTTATTGGAAGTAAAGTTTTGTTGTAACCAATGATAACTATTTCAATCTTTTAGTCAATCTATCCTTTTTGAGTGCATATGGTAAAATATATGATGAAAGTCTAAACACATTAGGTTAGACATGACTACAAAAAGGCAATTACTTTTTTTTTTTCAATAATAACAAGACAATTTGTTAAGTTTCTTAATTTAGTTTGATGATAATGAAATATGTGATAAGTTATCACTAATATATTTATGAAGTGTGTAGATATATCATGATTAATTCTAAAAGAAACCACAATGAAAAAATGTTAAAATGTGTTTAATAAAAATAACAAGTGTGCAGGTCAATTTTAGAACAAAATTAATTCAAGGACGAAAATTAAGTTTGGAATTATGCTGGTCAGAATGTATGTTAGAATATGTATCAGAAAGTATATCGGTAAAAGAACATAACAATATAGTTATTGTACATAATTGAGATCAACTGTTGTTTTTAAGCTATTTTCTGAATAATCTGTACAAGTTAGGTTAGAAAAATATATAGAAGGCCTAACTGCACTTTATTAGGCATATTTGAGTAATGTGCTTAATTCTATTTCACTAAAGTTAGATTTAGTCCATAGAGATTTTAAGTTTGATTATTTTTAAAGATTGCTCAAGAATCAAATTTGTAAATTGGATGATTAAGGTTTGAGAAATATATTTTTAGGAAGAAGATTCTTTGATAGTCTTAGTAAGATTGATTAAGTTTTAAATAAATTAAGGACATTAACAAAAAAAAAAAAGATTTTGAGCTTTATAGTTGTATATCAATTTGAAATAAAATTCAGATTTTTGCAAGTTTTTTAAGACAATGTTGTAGCTTTTTTTGTTGGCAATAATTTAAGAACTTCAAGATATTTTGTTGTAGATAATATTGAATATTGTGGATAAATTCAAATAGATTTTTTATGAGTGTTTTATTTCAAAATTCAAATAAGAGATGATGAGGGTAAGGGATAAAAATAACATGCAAATTTTTTGGAGATATATTCTTTGAATTTAAATTATGAAAATATGATGTAGATTTATAAGGAATTTTAATTTCAAAATGAGTGAGACATACTTATATGTGGAAATGATGAGTTTTGAGGTCAATTTCAAGCTTTTTGGTGGGGTTTGTTAAGGAAAAAATGCAACAAATATTTTTGGACGAATTTTTAAAGAATATATAAAGAGATAAATATTTTTTCCACACTTGGTGAAGTTTATCACTATAGCGGTATTTAAATTAACAAGATCATTCATTTGAAATTCAAATTTGAATTTCAAGGATAATTACATGAGAGATTTTTTCTACTTAGTTACAAAGTGCTTAATCAAGATAATAACAAAAGAAGACATCTCCATATCTTTTTCAATTAGCCATTATTTTTATTGTTATACCAAGGATTAATAAAATATAAGTCAAGCTGCTGATAAAATAGAAGAATATACTAAGTACAGACCTAAATTTCAAAAATTCTTTCTGTGTAGATTGTTAGAAATTGTGTCAAAAACTAAGTAAAAATAGTTTTATTGTTTCATTGTTATTACATTTGTACAAATGTTGTAAAGAGTTATTTGATTGTATTGTCTTGTATTCTTTGTAAACATTATTGATAGTGTAATTGAGTGTGTGTGAGGTTAAAGAGTTATTTGAGTCTTGTGTTTAGCTTAAGGAGAGCTAGTGAAATAGGATAGAGAAGCGACTAGATGTCCTTATAACCTTTGACTGATTTTTGTTTAATGAAAAGATTAGATTAGTGGAACGATATCGATGAGAAGGGACGGGTCTCTAGCAATAAAACTAGATGAGAATAGTAGATAAAAGGCCAAAGCTCTATAAATTAATCGCCTGATATTCTTTCTCTCGACTCTATTTAGTTTATGATTTTTATTACTTATGTATTTATTTTCGCACCTAAAATTAAACAATCAATCTTTAACTACTATCATACTATTAAAGCTATTAAGAGGGGTTTTATTTTTAAATCAAAAAGTCGTAGTTATTATAAAAGATATCAATTCACCTCCCTCTTGATATCTTATACGGGACCTATACAATTAATTGAGAATAGGGTTATAACTATAACCTATGTAAAAACCAAGAGTAATTTAATGGATCCATTAACAAAAGGCATTGCTAAGAGATCTAATTAAGGAAACTTCCACTAAAATTAGTCTAAAACTTTGCTAACTAGTAGTAATATAACCTTAGTCCATTCCAATAAACGCTAGTAGTAGAAGTTTAAGGAGGAAAAAATAAGTTACTATAACACATGTAGAAGGCTATTTCGACAATTAGACTTTTGCTCAACTTAATGCCATAGATTAGCTTAAAGGGTTAGTGACTAAGCCCAATAAACTAAGCCTAATCAAGGATATTTTAAGAAAATTTAGTTTGATAGGCTTAGAGTAAAGATCATTAGACTAGTTTTGCCGTGCAAAGCCTTACTTAGTAGCTTGTGCATAGACTTTGAACGAACTCATTTGTAATTTCTCTTATTTCAAAAGAGTTTATTGGGACTAAAATAAGCTTTACATTTATTTTACATTGCAAGATGGGTTTCTTCTATTTTTTTTTTATTTTTTATGAAATTAGTTTTATTTTTTACTAACTTAACTAATATATATATATATATATATATGTTTATCATATTTAAATATAATTTATTAATAATGAAGATATGGCGATGATATGTCAACTTTTTTATTGCATTAGCATCTAAGTAGGAAAAAGTAGGGAGATAAGTGTAGAATTTTGAAAAAATGGAACGTCAATATAATATAGAAATTTCATAGAGATGATGAACATAATTTATCGAAATTGAAATTTCTTATGATCATATGTAGCCACTTATCAAGCTACTAATAATGTGAAAGCTTGTGGTACATGGTCAAGTAGCTAGAAGTCACTAGATTTTCTCTAACAGACTAAGAGCTTGAAGTTCCTCGAATACAAGGAAATTTTCATTCACTTTTTGTAATTTTTCTATATATTTTTCATACATATTTATAAGGTATTTATAGGAGATACCTTCTCATGTGCTGATGGCATGGGAATCATGTGCATATAGTGTTGGTTATAACTGAAAGATGCTTGGAATATTCTAATCTATCAGTGGGCTATTGGGGATGTGGGCCAAATGATTTAACTATGCTACTAACAAGGCTAGTTTACATGTAAAAGGCTTAACAAAAGAAGGAAAAAAAAAAAAAAGGAGAAAAACGGGACAAGAAAAACCCGGACATTACACAGATGTCTTATGCGTCTTCTAGAGATTTGTGTGGTCTCGTTTCACCAGCTTGTTAGGGAACAAAACAGGATACCATCATTAGACACTCTTAGGGATATCACAATGGAGAAAGATGTTGCCGTGGTTGTAGGTATTAATGCTTTTAACAGCTTCTATATCATAGATGATTTGAAATGATAAGAGGGTGTAATTGTTCAATTTCCATGTGTAGTCTTAAAACTTTCATGGTTTCCACTCATATGACTTAGCTATCAAGATACTGACAGCTAATTGCTTTCGTATAATGCAATTCTTTTTCGTGATTAAACGACTATTTTTTATTAATATTTGATTTTTTTATTAGTATTTATGTGTTTAGATAAGGGGTGATTAAATACTAATAATATTTAAATATATACTAATAATATTTTTTAACTTTAAAAAAATTGTCATTTATATTTCGACATGTTAGAATTATATCCATACTTACGCATCATTGATCCATCTACATAGTGGGAGCACCAAATGTTGGGCTCTTGCTTAAGAAATAAAGCCCATGACTCTCAATTTAGCCACAACCCTAATAATAGAATCATTAAAACTTTTCTTGCTTATGCTTATTTAACTATATTTAACTTTTTAAAGGTTAAACATTTTATAATATTCTGTTGGATTTCCTTATGGAATGATGCATGCAGTAAAGCGAAATGATACACATTTTCTTTTCTTTTCTTTTTTTTTTATAATAATTTGTACGTTCCTATATAACACAATTATGATTTTATTTCATCATTTACCTTCGTCTCATGTCCATTTATTTTTCTTTCCCCTTTATGACGACCAATCTCACATTTAATTAAAGTGTGGATATCAATTAATAACGAGACTAATTTCACACAAAAGTTAGAACAAGTAATGTAACAATTGAAAATCACATGTATAGCTCATTTACCTTTATACTATGTTTGGAAAGAAGGAAATAAATAGAAAGAAAAGAAAGTGAATGGAAAGAATTAGAGAGGAAAGAAGGTGAGTGAAAAATTTTTGTTTGGACAAAAAAAAATGGAAAGGAAAGAATTTGGAGGAAAGTTAATTAAAAATATTGTTAAAGATATTGAAATACCAAAAAAATCCTTAAAATTTGAAATTACTTTTATATTTGATAGGTATTTTAGTAAAATTATTAATTTTTCTTGGAGAGAACCATTTTTGTGAGCCCCAATGGAATAATTTCCCCCTCAATTTTTTTTTTTTGCCATTCCCCCTTAAATTCATTCCATTCACCTTCTATCTTAAATCAAATAAAGAAAAAGTAAATTTTTCCTTCCAAATTCCTCCCCTCCTAATTCTTTCCTCTATTTTAATGATCTGCATCCATCTTTTAAGACACATATTTGGTGGATGCCTTATTTGCTTGCACATATATATATATATATATATGTATTATATGTCTATTTATATTATTAAAATCTTTTAAAGCTTAAGTAATAGTGACCTTTAAAGTTACCTATTTACTCTATATTTAATATTATTTAACAAAAAAACTAACATAAAAATAATATATTAAAATTATAAATAATAGAAAAATATGCCACTTTCTTTTTTCTCTCTCTCTCCCATTAGTTTCTCTTACTCTTAAGATTATACTTCATGTGCCATCCTTAACTTCCACTCTCTCTCTCTCTCTCTCTATACTTTTCCAATAGCATCGTAACTCCAATTTTTCAGCCTTACTATCCCACAAACTGTAAATAATTTTATACATATCAAGGTTTTCGCACTTTCTTTTTATTTGATCTAAATTTTACATATAATTGAAACCTTTGTATAAATTTTCATAAAAGATATATAGAAGTTTTTTAATGTATTTTTTCAAATAGTTAACCTTTGGTTTCATAACTGTTTTGTATTTTTTGAAATATATTTTAATCATTTTTATTAATGATTTCAAATATAATTACTGATATACTCGAAATATGGATGCATGATCTACTAGTATATATATATACATACATACACACATATTAGCAAACTATAATATATGCAAACTATTTATATAAATTATATATATATATATATATATATCATGTTTGGTGGTTGTAATGTATACATATTATATTATTACTGAAAAGAATATACATATTATATATAATATATAAGATAACATATTTATATAATTCATATATATATATTTATATTTTATATATTTAATATTTTGCTTGTAATTATATATATATATATATATATATATATTCTACATACTTATATCAGTTTTGGATTGGAAACATTATGGTCCATTTTTAGTTGTCTTTTGCTGATAGACAATGGAATTGCGATTCTTTCCCTTCAGTCCTATAATTGAAATCCAAGTCAAGTGGTGGAATGCCGACTCCCTAGAGTTGTAATTTTGACTTTAAAATTCACATCCAAATGCAAAAGAGGAATCACACCGACAATAGGATTGCAATTCTTTTTTGTGTTTATTCCTATATATCAAATGTAGTATAACAATAGGTCTAGAAATTTAAAAGAAAGCGACAATGAATGATAATAGATGAAAATGTGGGAAGACAAAAAGAAAAATAGTTTCCGCTTTTGTTGGAATTTATGAGAAAGGAAGTGAATAAATTATTTGATTAACATGAACAATGAAAAACTACGAAAATGAAATATATATCTCTTAATTTGCCTTCTTAACTTTACATTTAAGAATATAATATAATTATAACTTTACCTCAATTTTCTTAATTATGCTTTCACTTTGGATGGAAAACCGATCAATTTTACTCCCCACAATAACTATTTTCCTTATTAGGAAATAAGGGGCCGATTTATGTGGAAATATAAAGGACCAATATTTCAGCATTTGTTTCTCAAATATTAAACGTCTTTCTTATTCGAAATACAAAAACCAAACGTTTCTACTGATTTGTTTCTATTTCGGATGGGCGATTCGATTGGTCGCCAGCTGTGGCATTTAAGCCCTAGATCCTAACTTGCAACAGAACTAATCATGGAGGAAATTGCAAAACCAGAATTTAAAGCCAAAAGAAATCGGCCGCCCTATGATGTCGATCGAAGGACAACTCGGGTCCGTGCATTGTTTCTCGCCAACTCAGCCCACCTTCGTACGATAAATACTGCGATTTAACCTCGTTCACCAAACGAGCAAACAAATCCTCACGAAAACCTTATAAAGAAACGACATTATCGGAAACCCCATTTTCCAGGAATTGCCATAAAACACAATCAGATTAAAACTAACACCCGTCAGGAATTGATGTCAAACTGATCGATCCAAAACCCTTATAAGGCACTTCGATTTGTTGAAATTTCGCAAAACCCTTTTCCGAGAAAGTGTCGGTTTTGACCCTTTGCCTTCTGTCGTTTTCATCCCGTTAGTCTCCTGTCGTTCTCTCTCAGGTTGATAGATATCCAGTTTGGTTCATATTCAATCCAATCCTTCGTTTATGAAAACATATTTAGAGAAAACCATTAGAAACAAAAGAAAAATCGTAAGGTTCCTTTTTCTTTTCGGATAGGAAGAAGGAAAGATCAAAACTTCCATCATGGTTTTTACTCGAGGAAGTTCGTCTCTTGGAAACCTCAAACCCGACAAAAACACCCCTCTTTTAGGGCATCCCGAGCATGACAAACCCCAATCTTGCACACCGAAAACTCTGGCCAATGTTTTTATCGCCATTGTTGGCGCAGGAGTTTTAGGCCTTCCTTATGCATTCAAACGTACGGGTTGGCTAATGGGCCTTCTTATACTATCTTCTGTTGCAGCTTTAACATACTATTGCATGATGCTTTTGGTTGACATCAGAAGGAAGCTTGAATCTCCGAACAATTCTAATAAGTTCTCAACGATGATTGCATCTTATGGTGACTTGGGTTTCGTTGCTTGTGGTACCTTCGGTAGATTTATCGTGGATGTTATGATTATGTTGTCTCAAGCCGGGTTTTGTGTTAGCTACTTGATTTTTATCGCTAACACGTTGGCTAATCTGTATAACAGTGACAGTGAGGTTGTTAGTGATGATTTTTACATGTTGAAGAGTTCGAATGTATGGGGTATGGCAGCGAAAAATCTGTACATATGGTGTTGTTTCCCGTTTCAAGTTGGGTTGAATTCAATCAAGACATTAACCCATTTGGCTCCTTTGAGTATATTTGCAGATGTGGTTGATCTTGGAGCCATGGGTGTCGTGATGGTTGAGGATGTCGCCATTTTATTGGAAAAAAGACCTGAAGTCGAGGCTTTTGGCGGCCTATCGGTGTTTTTCTACGGTGTTGGAGTGGTGGTTTATGCGTATGAAGGTATGGGCATGGTTTTGCCATTGGAATCAGAAGCTAAAGATAAAAAGAAATTCGGCAAGGTTCTGGCTATCGGCATGGCCTTCATCACTGTCATGTATGGAGGATTTGGAGCGTTAGGTTACTTCGCGTTTGGAAAAGATACAAGAGATATAATTACAGCTAACATGGACAAGGGAATACTTAGCACCTTGGTTCAACTGGGTCTATGTATCAACTTGTTCTTCACCTTTCCTTTGATGATGCACCCGGTGTATGAAATCGTCGAGAGGCGCTTTTGGGATGGAAGGTATTGCTTGTGGATGAGATGGTTGCTTGTTTTGGTGGTAACTTCGGTGGCATTGCTTGTGCCTAATTTCGCCGATTTCTTATCGCTAGTCGGAAGCAGTGTGTGCTGTAGCTTGGGGTTCATTTTCCCTTCTGTATTTCACTTGCTGGTGTTTAAGGAAGAATTGGGATGGACAGGATGGACTGTGGACGTAGGGATCGCAGTGGTGGGAGTTACCTTTGCAGTTTCAGGGACTTGGTCTGCACTGGTGGAGATTTTTTCTATCAAGGCACTGTAGGAGATCAAACATCAAGTGTGAAATCTCGATCTGTTGGGGTAATGACATCTTTTAACATGTCATCATACAAAAGAACTTGTTATTTTATTTTGGCAAACATGTTCTTTAATTCTTCTGTTTGGTCAATCTATCCTTACACAATTAGAATAAGTCTCGCATACAGATGCGTATTAGAAACAACTGTTCTAGTCGCTCTAGTTACTTGAATTTCCTCGCATCGAGGGAAAGATTTGGCTGGCAATATTTGTTCTAGCAGATCACTAAAATTGTCCTCCATCCTTTTTCTTTTTTTTTTTTAAATATTTTTCCAGTCAACTTCCCATTTAAACATCGTAGATTTTAGTATTTTAAGGCACTCTTGTTAAAATGCAACATTGTCCTTATCCATTTTGATGAGATCAGTTTTGTATCCCATCTTATAATTTATTTTTATTTTTTAAAATCCGAATCATTGAATTTATAATTTATTCATTGATTCAGATTTAAATGAATACAAATCAATGGTGATATGACTGATAAGATTAGTCTCATAAAAAACAAGGATATAATTATAGAAAAATACTTAAATTATAAAATGATAATGTTATGTGCTAATGATTGTATTATTTAATACGAGCTGACCATACATCCACGACGCATATGCTAAAAAATAATAAGTTTTAATTAAAATCCTTTAAGATTTATTCATTTTTGTTTTTGCCATCCAATTTTATAATTGTGAATTTCAATAATCAATTTCTAAAAGTTTTGGAATTTATAAATTATTTGGAGTATGCATGTGCTTAGTCTCGAGAGATTTTCGAAAATCTCTCCGCATGTTGTATGCAGTTGGAATAATCCAATATTTGAACAGCTCATCAAATCCCAAGACCTGCTTAACTACTAATGTTGTCCTATTCAAGTTATAATGGCTTGTATAATATTCAAAATTCTTCATAAGATTGAATTGCTGGTGACTGTTTTGGAGAAGGAGAGAGAGAGAGGAAATTAAGAAGATGGGTGCACAGTTGTGGGGTCGGAGAGAGAGATGAATGGATAAAGAGAAATTAACGGGAAAAAAGAGAAATTCCATAAGTTGTGAATTTTATTCATATTATAATATATTTATGATTTTAAAAACTATTAGGACATTTGATCTATAGTTTAAGAAATTTAGGTGTCTCACATTTTCTATGTTCTAATTAAACAACTAATTTGCAAGTTTAATGTACATTGAGTTTGAAGACACTATCACAAAGCCATAATTATTTAGGGAAAAGGCTATTAGAAATATTGGAATTTTTATTTTTTTATTTTAGTATTTAAACTTTAAATTTATTTATTTTAATACCTCAACTTTTTAAATAAGATAAATTAGTATTTTTATTATAACGGCCGTTATAAAGAATACTTATTTGTTTCACTTAAAAAAGTTAAAATACCAAAATAAAATAAAAAATAAAGTCTAAGCATTAAAATGGAAATAAAATAAAAGTTGATGTATTTATATTATTATTCTATTATTTTATAATAACGGTTGTTATAATAAAGATATGAATTTGTTTCATTTAGAAAATTGGAGTACTAAAACGAACGAATTTAAAATTGAGGTATTAAAATAAAAAAAATGAAAATTTAGATACTTTTATTAGCTTTATCTTTAACTATTTATATAAGGAATTACTATACCTTTATATAGTAATTTAGATATCAATTCATTTTGTGATACATTTATAGGCATGTCACAAGATCTAGAATGGAGCAACTGATGTGTCGTTAGGATTACTTCCTTATGATGTATTAATAACTGCAAACTATTTAGGCTTTCTTTTTTCATATATTCTTCAACGATTTTTATATATGAGTTTACTTCCACTTTATTCTACTCTTTACTCATGTAATTAACTATGAACTTCTTTTGGGAAAAGAATTATTAAATCTTTCATAATTTAAAATTTGAGAAAATAGATATAGGAGTTTTTATGTATTTTTTTTTTCAATCGTTAACCTTTAGTATCATTTTTATTAAGTATGGCCAGAACAGTTTTTCCTTTTCTACAGTTATCTTACTTACTTTATACGTTCCGTTTTTCCTTCAGTTATCCAAAACGTATGTTTCCATCTATGCATGCACATTAACCACTCTTTATTCCCAAAACCAACTCTTAGTTTCTAGGTTGTAAGTTTCTTATAATCCGACCCTAAACCCAACCCTAACCCTAACCCTAACCCTAGACTGTAACGATTAGCCATGAGAGAGGAGGAGGATACTTTTGTGAGGGAGGTGGTGGTGGAGCAAGAGCAATAACAAAAACGTATAAATGGGTGATTAAAATGAAAGAAAGACAGGCGAGGGTGATCAATTAGTTGAAAAAAACACAATGAGTTAAAGCCATGCAAGTTTAAAAAATCAAGAAGAAGAAGAAGAAGACAAAGATTGATAAAGTAGATGATGAATCTTGAGAAGAAAGAGAAACTAAAATCTCCTCACCATATGGGTTGTAGAAGATAAAGGATTGCTCGATTCCAATAATTGATGATGTAAGAAAGTTGTGTGCTTTTTTATCTATTATTTTTGTTTTTGGGTTGAGACTGATTTGGGGTATTTTGTTTTTTGCATAAGATTAGTTGTTTTTGTTTTTTTAGGTTGAAATTTCAAAAAAGGAACTATCTTGCAAAAGAAGATTAATGATGCTATATGAATGTGACTGTAATTAAAGAAAATGAACACCAGCAACACATTAAGCAAACAATAGGTAGTATAAATGGCTGTTGGTTATATATAATAACCAACAACTTTTGAAGGTAATAATCTATTCCTTCTCTTTATGAAAAAATTTTTATGACGAATTTACTATTTTATTTTCTTATGTTTCTTTTTGATGTGTCGATTTTTGAGGAATTCTTTTGAAGAGTTAGCTTAAGATTTCTAATTCAAATTTAAAGAGAAAAAAATAAGAAGTTGATTTGAAGAATAGAGCAACTCAAATAATAAACAAGCTCATATAACATTTTTAAGAAAACCTAAAATAAGGAAATACAAATGACCTGAGCTCCAAGTTTGTCTATGACCATGATCCTGATTTCATTGTCATTTAGGTAGTTATTTTGATAGTTGTATTTGGTGTATGTTATTGTCTTTTAGGTATTAGCATGGTTTTCATTTTCTTAACTCGGTTATATAAAAAGTTTCAATCTTTGTTGTGATTTGGGGCTATTAATGCTATATTTGGTACACAAGAATGGATTCGAATGGAATCACGATTCCAACTTCCATTCCCTTTTTTTATGTTTAGAAGCACATTTAAAAACTGAGTCCTGATTTCATAAAATCAACGATTTCAGTTTAAAGGGGGAATTCGATTTTGCATTTTTAAAGGCAAGCGATTCTATTCCTCTTTTATTTATTACTATTAACCAAATCAAATTACTTATTTGAACTTTAATTTAATCATAACATTTAATATTTAAGGGTATTTTTGATAATTATTACTACATATACATTTAATTTTATTCCATTCCATTCCATTTCATTAATGTTTTCAAACATAGGAAAGGATTTTCCATTCCACTCTTTATTCCAAACAATTTCTTTATACCAAACGTAATATAAGTGCTTCCCTAATGTTTGGGGCAATTGAAGGTTGCTTCTATTTTAGGCTTTACCTAGTCATAAAAGCGACTACACAACATCATATATATGATATAAGTGAAAGAATTTATCATTGAAAAATCAGCTTTATATGCAGAGCGTTTATAAAGTAATTTTCATGCATTATGCAAATGAACATCCCTTTTCCTATAAAGTTTTGCCAGCGACTTATATTTTTTTGCCATTTATACATTTATAGTAATTAGGCCCCTCCACAAACTTATCTTTCAAAGATGGGCAATTTTTACTTTCTGTAATTATGCCTTGATTATATTCTATCAAATTAGTGTTACTGGATGGTTAATACTTCTAACTTTAAGAATTCTTCTTCCTTCCAAACTTTTGAGGCAGGGGAGGAGCTATTAGAACCTAACAATGCCATTAAAATCTATTCATTCATTTATTTATTTTGTGGAATTGGAATTATATGCAGGTTGTTTCTCGGTTAAGCTTTATAAGGTTTCTATATTAGTATAATTCAGAATGTGATGCTATAACTTCAACTTAATGTGAAGTTTGCTGAAATAAAGCTATGATTTTTCCTTAAATTCTCACACTAGAATAAAATAAGATATACCATTTTTTAAACATCATAATGATGGAAATGGCTAAGGTCGAGTGGAATTGTATTAGTTTGTACATGTTTTGATTATTGAGTTAAGGTTTTCACCAGATTTGAGGTTTTTTTTTGTTATTTAATATATTTTAGATGATAAGTGAAGATTTTTGCTGGATGTGGCTGAGTTGATGTACAGTTATATTATCATATATGCATTCTAATAGCTGAGTGAAGTGTTTTTTTTTTTTTTAAATAATTTGAGTTAAGAATCCAGTGTGAATGAAGGCGATTTGTACTATGTAGTCTATTTTGATGATTTATTGGAGTATTTAGGCTCTATTTGGTTTATCTATTTTTCATCTTATTGTTATTTGCTTGAATTTTTGTATTTGGCAAAAATAAAACACTAAAAAGATGGAAATATATTTTTTAAACGATACCAACTAAAATAATAATTTCTAATGCATAAAATATATATTTTTGAAAACTTTCTTCTTAAAAGTACGTGAATTTTCATTTTTCAATTATGACACTCTAATAATCATTTTTATCATAATTATGAAATAAAAACAAATAAGATACATATATATAAGACATTTTTCTAAACATCAAGTTTCAAACAGATATAATCAAATGTAAATCAGATACAGATAAGATATAGATAAAAAAAAAAAATCCAAATAAGACCTTAATTGACATAAGTACCGAATGAGTGGAATTTTATTGGTATATAATGAATTGATTGAATTGATATTATTGGCTGAAACTTGACAAAATAAGTTTAATTGAATGTGTTTTGTGTTATGTATTGTACTTTTGAAGATTGAGTTGAGGTTCAAAGTGCAAGCGGCTTAGATAGAATGGATTTGATATAGGTGCTATTAAATTTGTTCTTACCGGTGCTAATATAATGGGCCGTGGTCTCTCTTCTCCTGGTGATGCTGTAGATGATGAAGTTGGTTAGGAAAATGCTACTCCTATAATGGCTGAAGGAAAGTAGCATGCTCTTGCCATAGGCTTCACAAAAATGGTAGCTAAGTATATACGGGCATTACCTTGACGATTGTCTATGAAGATGGAGCATCGCGAGTGAAGGCCCAAGCGGTCATTTGCACATGCATTCCCACAAGATGAAGCCCTTGATATCTCCAATGCTCACTCAGTTATGTGAAGTCACATATATTTTGATTCTAACTGTAGCATGACTTTACGTCTTTATGTAACTTAGTAACTATTATAATTTTCTGTTTTTTATATTCAATTTTTTCTGTTCTAGATTGATTGTTGGCTTAACTTATAAAATTGTCATCAATTAATGCTTCAGCTTTTATAGGAATTGCCATAGTATGAACTAACAGAAGAAGTTGTAGTTGGACCTTTCGGAAAATTACGCTGAACCCCTAAATTTAAGGAGAAAAAATCAATAGACAATTTAATGTTCTGAAAATGTCAACCCTCAGTACTATTATAATTAGTTTTTACGTCTAAGTGAATTAAAAAAGGTATTTACGTAGTTAATTAGAAATGATGAAGAGAAAATTTTGAATACAATGAAGCTGTACGTAATAATTTGAGTCTTGACTTTTATCATTTAATCTTAATATTAATTTTACTATGTGAGATACATACATATGAATTGAAAACAGGAACTAAATAATATTAGAAATAAACTAAAGCCAATTAAAAAGAATTATCTTCATCAGAAATCTGATACGGTTATCAAGCTTAATTACTAATACAATAAGTTAATCCCAATCATTACTTCCTTTGTGCTTTTAAATTTAATATTTAAAAAAAAAACTAACTATTTTTTCATACAACATCAAGGCTTATAGTACTATTTAGTTCCATGTTATCAAGGCTTAGTTTACATAGACACACATTTTGTACTATGTATTAATTTCCTTAGTGAATGTCTTTTTCATTACTTTGAAGGCAAATGAAAACTTTTCCATCAAACTTTATAGTTCTATTCGATTCCATCTTACTAAGGCTTAGTTTACATAGACACGTTTTATACTATATATCAATTTCCCAAACGGATGTCTTTTTCATTACTTTGAAGGCAAATGATGACTTTTTCCATCAAGCAACTTAACTACGATTATCATGATTTTTCTATATAACAAAACGTTTATTATCCAATTAATTATTTGATCAGAGAAAATTTAATATGATCCTTTACTTCTTACAATCTTCTTTTTCAGTTTTCTATTATTTTTTTCATAGTTTGTAGTTAGGATGCATTTTTTTTGGAAGATTGATTTATGTTAAGAATGTATATTCATTAATGCATAGCATTATAAAACAAAATATCTAAGATTAATTCTGAATTCGTACTTTATTTTTATTTATCAAATATATTATATCTTTCGCGCATGCAATGCGGTACACATCTGCTAGTTGTTTAATATAAGTCATGGAAGATGTAACTGTTAAGCAAATGTGGCAACTTCTCTATAAGTATTCGATTTTGCATAAGGACATGTTTTTATGTATGCTTAAACAAAAATAATTTATATTAACAATAAGATTTAAGTAACAAAATGAAAAACTATAAATAACCAAAAATAATTACTAATCAAAAGCTACAAATAACAAAAGCCTAGAAAATATATATACGAGCATCCTTAGCTTTATATGGAGTCGAATTACGTTTAGGTCAATGATAGCATAAAATTTACTTACTCAAAATCTACTATTAGACCTCTTTCATTGTGCACATAAAACCAATAGAACCTTAGAAGAACCATATGAGCAAGAGAGGTCGAGGGAGATTTTTAATTTAATGGGTTTTTCTATCTCTCTCAAGTAGGCAATGGTTCACTGTCTTCCATCATCTCAAAATTATTTATAGAAAAATTAATAATTTTTCCTTTGTTAAACTTTCATTCACAATATTAAATTACCTTTTTAGTATTTGAATTCGAATAGGCTAAACTAAGTAAACGTATTATAAATATGAGAATTATTGTGCCTTCAATATACAAAAGCTACATCAAGATGAGAATGGATGTCTCAAAAGTACCATTAAGATGAGAATTGTATTCCTTAAATATGTACAATATATATTTAGTGCATTATAGTAAATAAACTAAATTGAAATGAAACATATCATTAAGGCGCTGTTTGTTTCAAGAAAACCATTTGTTAGTAGAAAATGTTTTTGTTGAAAATATTTCCTAAAAAATAACACACTTTTATGTATTTGGTTGTATTTATAAAAATATGTTTGGAATATTTTTTTTTAAATTTAACATGAATTTAATATAAAATGTGGTAGTACGTATATAAAGTATCACTCACATAGTATCATAAATATAATATGCCAAATCTTTTATATAAAAGTAAAAGTATGATATATAGATGGATTTTTAATATTCTTGATTATGATCTCTTTAGCTTATATATATATAAAATTTTTCTAGCAAGTGTTTCAAATTCTTTTTTCATTAATGTTGTCTCATGTTTAAAATATCATCTATATGTTAATCCCAAGAAAAATCAAATAAAAATGATTTGTTGAGAGTTGAAAGACTAATGATGACTAATTTGGAAATCAACTTTTCATTTCAAAGGTCATTTTTGGCCTAACAAATAAAAAAAAAGAAAAGAAAAGAAAAGTGTTTTTAGAAAAATATTTTCCTACTATAAATGGAGCTTCAGATGAAAGTTATTTTAATAAATAAGTTAAACATATAACTGAGTTGTGAATTGTTATGCTTTAAATATATAAAAACTCTACCTAACTCGTTCACAAGTAAGGAAAATATGTTCAATTATTTCCTCTTCTTTGCAAACCAGTAGTTAGGTGAATGAGACACTTTCTTCTTAACTAAGTTTGACTTATGTAGGAACGACGTTTAAGTATGTCTCTTACACCAAATGATTAATTTTTAGTTGATTGTGCATAGCTCATATTTATTCCACATTGATTTTAGGATTGAGAATAAATAGGAAGGGGGTTGAAATTGCTCTAATGAATTCGTTATATCTAAACACTTATACGTAGATATGCAAGAAAATTTTCCTATTCTATTCATACAGCCACACTCTCCTATCTTCCATATTTGACTATCTAAATGTGATACCATTCTTCTCATGATGAGTGAAATAGTCATGCATGGGACTCAAATTCCACTAGTGTGTTTCTAGATCAATTAATTCCTTAATGAAAGGGGAATGTTTGCTAGAAGATTTTCCTTGAAATCTAATTTCATCATAGGTAAGCTCGAAATCCATTTTTTTCACCTCTCCTTTACCATTAGTTTGCCATATAAATCTCTTTTTTTTATTGCCTCTTTTCCATAAGCCATGCTATTCTATAATCAAGAAGCTTTACCTTCTATCCTTGTTTCTACAAAATTATTCATGGGAAAGTGTCATCTTTAAGGACTTTAACCTACCGATATCTTGTTTATTCAACAATCTTCAAGCCAATTTTGCTATGACAAACTGATTAAGTTTCCAAGTCTTTAAATGTGATGCCTCTCTTATTCTTAGATGCTATCATAGTCTCAAAACTTTTCTAATGAATTTTATGCTCTTTTTGTTGCTGTCGCCTCCAAAAACTAGAAAGTAAAGAGCTTAATTATGTGCACCACTTCTTAAGAAACCTAAATACACTTATTATGTAGTAGAGATGCTATAAGCAACCACCTCTATTAAAATTTATCTTCACCTTAGCAATAATGAAAAACCTATGCATAATTGGATGATGATGTGAATAAGCTGAGACTAGATACATAGCTTGTAAAGGAGGGGATCCAGTCATGATGCTTAAGTGTGTATAGTATGCATCTTACGAAATAAATGACCTTAGAGGATTGAAGAGGAATGATATGTAGGGAATGATTAAAAGATCAAGAGATAGAGAGGAGAACTAAGTAGTTATAGGAAGTTCAAACACACACGTGATTAATGGCGTAGTTAAATAGTATCAACCTCGTTGTTCTTAAGATAGATGTAAGGTGATCTTCGTTCTAACCTCTATCTGATCTTTGGTGGTACTAATCTGATAGTAATTCATCACAATGCTTATCTTGATTTCTTAATTTCTCTATTGAGGATGCACTCTAAGTATTTAAGGAGTTTGATTGTAATCGTGATATAGGCAATAGGAAAACAAAACATAATTATCTATCTTATACTATCCATCAAAACTAGAACCGAGCTTCATCTGTTGTGAAGAAGCTTTTGATTTGCAAGCTTCTAGCAAGATCTTAAATCTAGTTTTGATTTTATATTATTAGCTTCCATTTCTAGTAATCTTATTGTCGAGTTATTAGTTGTCTCTTAAAATGATGTTAGTTGGTAAAATTTCTTTTACAATTTTAAAGAAGTTAAGATTTGATAAGGTTGTATTTTAATTCTTGGATGTACAAAATATCATTTATTTCCTTTTTAGAGTACATAGGAATAATGCTAGAAAATATTAGTCACTACCTAGTTAATGGATAAGATATAATGCAAATTCCTTATTATAGTACTAAATGATGGTGATTAGATGTCAAATCAATCGAAAGATAAGATGTCATTGATTTGCTTCAAAAAGAAGGTGCTTTTAACATGTATTCATAACTATTCTTAGTTTTAATCTTTAACTCGTTTAAGCTTCTAGTTGATTTTAATATTAAGTTCAACTTTTGATTTTGGGATATCTGCTTCAATATGCTTTCTACTTGTAGATTACTTGTTTTTATCCTTCTCATGTTTTATTTCCTTATTTGGTATTTCAAAGATAGTAATTACTTCATAAACAAGAAAATTAGATTTTATCAATATGTTGAGAAGATTTTCCTTTTATGTACTTTCTTAGATTATAAGATAAGTGCATTGAAGAGATTGTAGATCTTCTAGATATTTTAGGAATTGATACATACACGAGTAAAATGATAAGAGAAGGCTAGGGGTGAACATGACTTATGGTGACCTTATTGACAAATCCATTCTTGTTTGTAGGCAAAATGCCTATGATGAAGATGATGAATTTGGAGATGAAGGTGAATTTCAATTGTACAAATTTGGTTGTTAGCAAATTTATCAAAATATAAGAGGAGAGACGCCATAGAATAGTTGATGGAGGTTTTGGGAATTTTCAATCAAAGGTAGATTGTCCTCACTTTGATAGAAGTATCAAAATATAAGAGGAGAGAGGCCATAGAAGAGTTGATAGAGGTTTTGGGAAATTTCAATCAAAAGTAGATTTTCCTTACTTTGATAGAAGTCTATGAATAAAAGAATTTTTAGATTAGATTACATAGGTCAATAGATTCTTGATTTTTGGAAAACTTTACCAAAGAGGTGAGTGAGGTTGGTCACTAATAGGTTGAAAGGTAAGGCACTAGTAAAGTAGAAAAGAGTTCAATCTAAGAGAGAGCAAGAAGAAAAGGGGCTTGATTGAATGTGGTTTATGATAAAGTATTTGTTAAAAAAGAAATTCCTTCCCCTTAGATCATGAGCATATCATATTCCAACAAAATCAACATGGTCAGTAGGGAACATGCTAGTATTAAAAGTGACTATAAGGGAAAGTAGAAGTATTCAAAAGGATTGAGAGGAAGAAGATTTTAGAAGCTAGCTACTATTTAAATCAAAAGTCAAATGTAATGCTTTAGGTAATGCTCTAGGCAAAAAGTAATTAATAACCGATTTAACAAAAAATAATGGGCCCATTTCAACCATTTAGCCTAAAAGTTTTTAACAGGTATTGGAATGTTATTCACTACTTGACCTTTATACCATTACTCGATGTCTCCCACAATTCATGTAGAACTCCATTGACATTCCATTCACATAACATATCATAATCTCTTTCCTTAAACACGTAACATGATTGTTGTGACACCTTACAATTGAGCTTAGGACTTTATGAGACCTTACAATTAGGCCTATAACATTACAAAACCTTATAATTGGGCTTATGACATTATTAGACCTTACAATTAAGCTTAAATCTTCCCCCTTTTGGGTTATCCTTACATTAGATGCTTACTACCTCTTATATTATTTGTATCATCCTAAGCTAAAAATAGTTAGTAACTAAATCAACAAACATTAGTTCATCCATTTCAACTACTTGGTCTAAAATTTTCTACCTAATGTTAGCATGTTATTCACTATTTAGCCTTATATACTATCACTTAACATCTCATTACAATCGATGTGTGATATGTGTAAGAGAGTTTTTAATAAGAGAGAACATATTATTCACATAAATAAAATAATAGAGAAAATATTTACAACAAAACGAGATGGAGAGTTGCCAAACATGTCCATAACAATTAATATGTTGGTTTAAAAAAAAAAAGAATACATTTTTATAAAAACAATTGTCATGCCCTGAAGTAGTAAAGTCGTAACAATCCTACTATGTAAACTATTCTAGGATAGAAATTGACTTTACAACCGTTATCATAGACTTAATTCACATAAGACGTCCACAATTAACCCGCTTTGAAATAAACGGTTCGTGAAATAATAAGATTATTTGCTTGCAAAAGTATGAAAAACACTTACTAAAATTCTGATATCCCAAGTATTATTTACATAATTCAATAACCTAATCTTACTTAAGTAATACATAGTTTGTTACTAAAAGATTCAAAGATAAGAACCAAATCTTTATAAGTGTAATTGATTACCGGTTTTATATCCTCACTCTTCAAGATTTAGAAATCGTTAGCTTCAAGGTAATTATAATGCCACTTTTTAGCTAGCACCTGTAATAACATTTGTAGGGATGTGAATAACCAACCGCTTAGTAAACTATGACGAAGACATAATACTATACATCAAGCATAAGTAGGGTTATCGGCCAATTATTTAAATGCAATACAATAAACAAATGCTATTGCATAATACTATCCAGTTCATTGCGAGATTAGAAAAATTACACGTGCTCTAATTTGCATAGAAGAGTTCAATGCATATTCAACAGCTTATGACCAAACCCAGATTTGTGTAATAGAGACATCGCTTATCCTGTGACTACCTTTAACCCACTACTTTCATCTTTATTATAACCTTCTCTCCTATTCTTAGTTCGAATAAAGATGAAAAATAGACCATTATGCTCTAGTTCTATACCTTTTAAAGGGGATGGTATTTGGTCGAAGAATTCTAAGTGTCTCCTAATGGGTTGCCATGCATGGCTAGTTAAGATTACAAGTTGTATATTATTAAGTCTAGTTTAAGGTGATCAAATAATATTATGCAAAACAAACAATTACAAACTAGAACAATAAGCCAGTAATACATAATTAAGTTAAAAAATACATACACATAGGCATGTACACAATTAATTACCTACAAGCACAACCAAGTATAATCTTAAGCATCCAAGTACTATAATACAATACTCCAGAATACAATTACATATTGATTCCAAACTTACCTAGATTCTTCCACTTGCTTATTGAGATACGATTTACAATAGACTTTCGTCGATAGTCTCTATAATATAAATGTCATTTTAGTATTCATACAACTTAACAACTATATATAGGTTTTATTCTTGCAACTCAAATTATTATCTTTAGTTTAAAGTTTTATTATATTTAATTATTCGAGTTTTAATTCTCTTGTAATTATTCTTACTTTTAGTTAAGTTCGGATTTAGCTCCTAAATTAACTTCTGATTTTATCTCTAATTCAACCTCTAAAGTAGGTTTTAATTTAACTCCTGATTATACCTTATTCATAATTCTCTAAAACACTTACTGACCTATTCTACAAAGTCTAACTATCTCTAACTTAAGTGAGTGTAGCCTTTGATTTAGGTTTGGATTAACTTGTTAATTTACTATTACCAACCTTGTCTCTATTTCAAGTTCTGAATTAGCTCCTAAATTAACTTCTGATCCATACCTATTCTATATTTCCATACAATTCAGTTCAAGATTAGAATGCAAGTATAATATATAATCCCACACTACTCCAGCTTATAACAACTACATTCAATTCGATTATTTAGAATATTTCACATACATCACAAATATCAATACCAAGTCCTCAAAATATTCAAATCTATTATTCCCAGCACTACAAATTGGTTCTTTCATCATTACTCAACACCATAATATGTCATAATATTCATTAGGTCAAAATATAGCTCAGTTTCTTATTTTAAAAAAAAGCCATTTAATAGGGTTTTTAAGGTCTAAAAATTAGATAAAAATATAACAAATAATTTTCACAAAGAACTTTCATGATAATTTGATATACATCATAGGGATTTCACAAAAAAAAAAAAAATTGGAGACATAACAATATCAATAGGGTTTTTGAAAACGAAAGTGAAATTGACTCGATTTTAGCAATTTGTTAAGAGTAATATATTCTTAAACTTATTTTAAATAAACTAATATTTTTCCTAAAAACTACATGCAAAAATATGCCAAAATAAATTTTTCTATAATTTTCGAATAAGAATTAATGTTTTCATTAATTGAATCAAAGTCGGATGCTTTGAAAACACTCACTAGCATTGGTAGCTTTAGCCATCTTCAATGGTGGGGGTGTTGTCAACGGCACTGGGCACTACCTCTTCCATTTGGTGGTGGCAACCACTTACTCCCAAGTCTTAGTTTGGTTGGTGTACTCCAATTTAACCCCTATTGCACTCTATTTGTATAATTTTCTAAGAATTCTCTCTCTACTCTTTCGGATCCCTCTCTATTTTTTCTAGTAGATTAAGTGTCCTAAACTGAACTAAAATGAGGTGCCTTCAATTTATATGAGTGGTGAGGGTCGATTAAGGATTTTCTTAAGGCTAAGTGTCTTTATTTGACTACTTTTTGATTACTTATGTGTTCAAATCTTGTAGTTTTTTTGGCCAAATCATACTTTACAGATCGTCACGCCTCATTCCAGGAGTTTCCAACATTATGCATTATTTTTAAAACAATTTTAATTAATTTTCCTATATTTACTCACTATTATTTGATATATTTTAGGTATTTTAAGAAATTTCGGGTATTTATGCTTATATGTAAATGTATATATAATACAAATAAATACTTTTAAATATTATTTAAGTTATTCTATGATTTTTAGCACATATATAATTTACCTTTATTAATTATTGAAATTTGTTTTACACATTTCCTACAAATAATGGCTAAAATACTTATATTTTATAAATGTAATATTTATTTATTTAATTATTTAATTTTCTTAAATCTAAACTTACAGGGTCATTTTTACTAATATTTTTAACTCCGTCATAAAATTCGGTCTTTATCGGACAACTTATGCAATCGCTTTAAATTTTATGAATTGTTTTTGAACTAACCAATTGTAAGTTGATAGACAATTTTGTATACCGTCTCACAACAATTCCACAAATAATTTATTCACTCAATCATTTGAAGAGTAGTGTCTACTAGTATTTTATCAAGAATATCATTGCAAGCTATCTTATGCAATTAGAATAGAAACTTATCATAATTGACTCCATGCATTATGAAATACATTAAGAGTGCATTCTAGTCTATGTTTACTAATGATTGCTATATTGATGTGAGATTACCCACCAACAGTTTAGATCCTCATTGGATACTTTCTTTGTGGTGATGATGCAAAAACAATGCTTTGTGGCTGAACCACCGCTGTTCGAACCTCCATGAACGAGAGCTTCCCGATGTACCCGTTGTCCATCAACCACATTATTTTTGCTCGTGAAGATGTATTATTGAATGTGATAAGATTATTCATATTCACTCTTAGGTGTCGTTTCCCTGTCTATATAGAAGAAATTTGAGTGGATAGATTTCACACCTGTTTGTTGGGGGTGAAGGGATTTGAGACTTGTAATTAGTGTTCCAATTCACTTCTTAACGGAACCTTATCAAGATTTTGATCTAATAATTTGAGTAGATTTCAAATATCCCCCCATTTTTCGTCCTTCATGTTTCGAGTAGAGTGTTAAGACTCCAATTGTCAAATTAATTTATCGTAACCCATATATATCTCTACGAACCCAATGGAGTGCTCCATGTTAGAAAAGAGAGGTAATATTTTATGATATTACTACAAATGTTACTCTAATTTGTTCACGGTAAATATTTGCTGTTTTGAACTCTTTCTCTCCACCATGTCCCCACTAATTATATATATATTAATGTGTATGTGGATTAAGCTTCCGTAATTATATATTAATTTCCTATATATATGTGTGTATGTGATTCGGTGGAACCTGTTCGAGATAGGGAGTCCGGGCCTAACATGAAACAACCAAAGCCATCAACATTCATCAACAAAGCAACGGTCCAATGTGAATTCTCCAGCCTTCCATCCAGCAAAAGACAATCTCTACACAAGCCCAAGCAATTCACGCCATTAATTGTTCACTAGCAGTCCATATGTTGAGCAGCGATTAGGAAATGGTCCACAATCAATGCAAATCCACAGGAAGAACGAACCCTGCAAGTCAGTGCGAAATGTCATCTACGAACTAAGGATGGGGATGGTTTATTTTCTATGTTTAAATGATTTTCCCTATGACAAATCCTTAGATGTTGATAAGTAAATCTCATAATAAAAAAAGAACATGAATCTAAAACTTATTTGGGCACATTGATTAAGGAAATAAAGAGGGAACAAGGACTATACGATACATTATGTTTATTTGAAGGTAAATTCTCCTTTCATATAATAAAAAAAAAAAGAAAGAAGGGTGATGCATTCCATTAATAATTAAAATGTTGATTTATCCCTTGAGCCTAATAAGGTAGAAGTTATGTTTATGTCCCTTTTCTTTAAAATATTAATTTCCCGACCCTACAAAGAAGATTCGTTTCTTTCCATGAGCCGCACGTACTTCAAGCCTAATTCCCTGGTAAAACACTTTGTGTGATTTCCCCGACTCCACACATTTGTATGTATAAATGATCGTTGGCCAAAATAATTAAGAATAATTAAATGCTAATCGTCAACTACTTGGACACCGATGGTCGATGTAGTAGATTATTATAGCTTTTAGTGATGAGTGATAGTAAAAGATACATAGCAGTTGATCAAATAGGGGTGATTAGTAACCATAAGAAGTATTAATGAAAAATTGAGAAAAATGATTTCTTCTTTTATAAAATGAAAAACGGTTAACCACCATTACCGATCATTAACACCCCGACCTTTCATTTCTCACTATCGATTCTTACTTAATGTTACTTACAATGATAACATATAATAACTTTAGGGAATTGATTATAACAAGTTTATATTCCTGTATAGTCACAGAACGATACAAATAGAATAAAGGAGAAATCCAGCTCGACCCAGTTCATTTTCTTCCCTTGTGTCCTTGTCTTTTAGGGGCACATACTTGAAACTTGGGCAACTTGGCATGTTGGTCCTTCTAAGGTTGTACATGGACAGGCTACTGTTGGTTTTTTTCGCTCCGATCATTAATCATCACAAAAGGAAAATGAGGTTGTGGGTTTGGCCTTTAAGGAAGCAAGTGTTGGTGATTGGTGAGAAGTATTACGGTACATGATGGTGATGAGGAAATGAATTGTCAAGAAGAAAATTAACATAGCCCCCCCAACAATGTGTTACAGCTTTCATGTGCACGAAGATGAAGATTCGAAAAGTCAATAGTGAATTGATCCGCAAGGTAGTAATATCTTTACCATGTAATAGAAGTTTCCCTCTCTCTCTTATCTACACAAACCCTACTAGTTGGCCGCTCCTTTAATCGAATCGTTTTCCCTCCCTTCGTATTACGATCCAAGTATGAAATAATAGTATAAATGTAAATAATTACATAATTTTATAAAAGTTAGTACATTTTACTAGATTGTAATTGTAGTTTTAATAATAGTTTTAGTAATTGTATTATGAGGAAAAGTTAGTTATTTACAATAAATAAACTAATAAATTGAAATGTATTTTTATAAATATAGTAATATCAATGACAATAGATAGACAAATTTTAATATAGAAAAATGATATTATATCATTTGAAAAGTGATTCTTTCAAATTAATAAAAATCAAATTCTATTTTCATTCTTTTATCTTATTTTCATTTATTTACTAATATCATTCTTCATACCAATATATACACATTATCATTTACAATAGAATAGGAATTACAGGTCCTAACATTTCATCACCTTATATCACAAGTCCACTATTACTACTTTAATAACCACAAATGTTAATTTTTTCGTTGAATAGAATTCTCAAATTTATCTTTTTTTTTTCTTCCATTTCAACCCATTATCATAAGTGGATTTTTATAAATATGGTGAATCTAAAGAAATTACAGCAATTAGGATATCGGTTTGTTCATAGTGTTTTTTTTTTTTTAATGAGCGATTTTATTTTATTATTTTTTGTTTTCATTTATTATCATTTCTTATATATATAGAGATTATATTATTCCTTTTGAGTTCCTGTAGTTACCGCGATTTGTTGGGTTTTACTCATATAGAGGAACATTTTTCTTCATCAGGTGGGGACAGTTTAATATTTATAGGATGTGCGAATCTATCGGATTGAGCATTCACACTTGCAACCCTTCATTTGTTAGTCTTTTTATACATATTATTTTGCTCGATGTATAATTTTTTTATGGAATAAAATTCATTTTTATTGGGATAAAAAGAAAAAGAAAACCAGCAAGGTCTTTATTTTATATATATAGAGATAGTAATGATTAATGTGTGTTTATTAATATAAAATATGATTAATCCCATAATATTGTAGAATATAATATGTCTAACTATAATTATTAAAATCGTGAGTTAAAAATACGATTTTATGAGTTTATAATTTTATAATTTTTTTTAGTTAAAATAGATATAAAATTATTAATATGTAAACCTTTAATAAAATTATGAAATTTTATATATGATTATATAAGTTTACGATTTTATCAATTTATATAATTTTATTGATTCTATATATTAAAATAAATAATGAAATCATGATTTTACCAACATTAGTGAATAAGCTGAATTTTAAAAAATAAAGTAAAATAAAATGGAATGTATATATGCATGCAAACGGATTGAACGCTGAACCTACACATGACATAGACCGTCGAGTCAATGACCCGCCCCCGGGCCCTTGGGGGTCTAGACGTAGCCCCGTGCCATGTGTAGGTCAGTACTGGGTCCCTTGAAAAAGGTCGCATAAAATAAGTATACGACACAACTTGCATGTAAATATGTCATAATGGGAGTTGTTATGATTTCGCTTTCTATTATACCACGATCGGTTTAACTTTTATTTCATTATTTAGTTATATTTTTTAAATTTGAATCATTTTAAATTTAAAAAAAATATAAATTAATAATGAAATAGAGAATGGGATCACATCCAATAAAAAATAAAAATAAAATAGGAGAAAATTTCCAAATGTTAATATAAAAGGAGTTCGTAATATATTGATACCCACAACAGTTTGAGCGTCAAACTAAACTAATCGGTTCAACCTGAAGCAAACCGCGAGTATAACAAACATTGACGTGTCTTTCTGCTGCAATTTCTCATTGATTTTTTATTTGGTGTTCTTCATGGTCTTTCTATTCCTTTAATACTAAAAAAAAAAAAAAAAAGGTGAGATGCTGTATTATTTTTATACTATGCAAACCGAACCATAATTCCCGTACAATTTTTTTCCTAGGGCACTTTATTTTAGGCTAAGAAGTTCTCATTGCCACAGCAATTGAATATTCATTGAATTACAATATATTCTCATAAATGAATTAATATTTGAAATAATAATAAAGAGATATTATTAGTAGACGTTTCATGATATCTTAATATCTTAAATTATTTTTAGTTGGATAAGTTTATAGAAGAAAGATATTTAAACCAATATATTATATGGCTAAAAATGTTCTCGAGATTGAGGAAAAGATATCTAAACTATACATATTGATGACCGAAGTAATGTGTATACACCTAAGAAGATCTATTAGTATAAAATACTATATATTTAATGTTATTGATATCTCTATATGAATGTTTACAAATAATCTCTAAATTTGAAATCTTCGTGTATCCTACATATTAAATATCAAGCTTTAATGTTGTTGTATAGTCTTATGTTAGACTAAAAATAATGCAATTACAAGATACAACATGATATATAGAGATCATAATCATGAGTCAAATTAGAATTCATTAATTTCTTAAATTAAAGAGTTAATATCCCTAGTTGCTTGATTAGAATAAGAAAGACTAAAAGGGTGGTCACAACAAAATTTATTGCGTCTAAATCTAGAATCTAAGTTAAATTATTAGACATTATGACCTATTTACCTTTTGAAATGGAATAAATAAAGAATAAAAACGTTATGCTTTAGGAATGACTCTTTTAGGCATAGTTAAAAATTTTTGTTCTAATATTTACTTCATGTAAATTTTTATTGTAGCAAATAATTATTTTATTGTTTATTTTACCTCATTAATTGCAATATTAGGTTATAAATATAACTAAAAGTACTAGTTTGTGTCATTTTAGAAAATAACTAAAAGTTATTTAATTATAGTATTAATGAATATATAATGGTCATAGCATTTAAACTTTTTATTCCCTCTATATATGGATCCACTTTTCTTAGATAACAATTAACAAATATTCTCAATTGAGTGAAAATAGAAAGATCCCTAAGGATTAAAATTCCTATTTATTTTTCAAGTAAACAAGATGATAGAAAGCTAAAGGGAATAGTAATTCTATTGCTTTCAATTACCTTCAACTAACAGGGTAATTAATGACATGGCATGCATTAATTCAATCTTAACACTGTTGTGGCTCGTATTTTACAACCTGTCTATTACGTTGGATGCTAAATAACTATTATTAAATGATTACCTAAGTTTACATCGAGATTGGCACTACTTTCAAATATGGAGACCTAAAGAGTCACATATATAGCATTAGTAATAAGAATGTAAGATGATCAACCGGAAATTCTAATGAATAATAAAATTATATCGGTAATCATTCCGGGATTAGAATTACTTTATGCTAAAATTATAAACAATCATATTATGCTCATTTCAATTGACATAAAAGCCAATTGATTGAATAGAACTCAGTGGCGTTCAACGTAATATTTTGACGAATTAAAATTAATGAGTTGGTTTTGAAAAGCCAAAAATGATAATATAAATGCAAATGTATCATGTGTATATACTATACAGTTTGCATCTACATGCTTCACATGAATACAAAAAGGGTTAATATTGCAATAGGATCAAGAAAACGGATTATGTAAAGAGAGATAAGTAATCTTAGTAAGTTTAATATCGGCAACGGGATATGTATCCGTACGACTAGGTTAAAGTACACTTCTTTTTTATAAGTGATATACATATGTATTTATAATGAGTAGTAAATAATTATTGCAATAGGATTAATTTGGGTTTGGCAACCCTAATGGATAAAGCAAGAAGAATAGTACCCAATTATATATAATATGCCCAATAACATCTAAGCCTAAAAATTTAAAAATGTTTGAGATAATAACCTTATCCCAATCTCACCAATCTAAAACTCTTTAAATCATTCTAAATTAAGTCTAGTTATTTAGATTAATCTAAATAATTAGCCATAAATATAATTTTATTAGTTTGAGATGGACTCATAAAATTTTATTTAATAATTTCCTCATCTACAACATAAAAGTCAATTGATTGAATAGAAATCTACGGTGGTCAACTTAATATTTTGATGAATTAATATCAATGAGTTGGTGTTGAAAAGCCATTAATGAAAATGTAACAGAAAGCTTCACCAAGTGCCATTTACATAGAGTTAATCATAACATTTCGAACTTTTTATTATTCACAAAAATTTAATATTTTATCTTACAGAGAAACGTTTAGCATATATATATGTATATGTGTATATATATATATATATAATTTTTTATGTGATTTTTCACTTGAAAACAGATACACCGGAACGTGTAGAGGACATGGGACGAACAGAAAAATATTCGAGTTAATTCTTTGCGTCAAATAAGAACACGAGGTACTTTGTTTCCAATTAAAATTCTAAAATTTTAACTCAAATTATCTAGCAATATAAGGATTAGAATAAGTTCCCATCAGGAAAATTATTGTATATATAAAGACGGTTGTGTGAGTCATAATTCTCACTTGAATACTATCCCCGAAAGGAGACGGGTATTAGTTGTATAAGAAAGATAATATATTTTTTCTATAATTTTGCTTTTACTTGTGGTAAATTTTATAAATCATTTTTAATTCTATCATGTTTTAGTTCACTATAAAATCTAACACCATATCTAGGGGATCGGATATGGGGAAAGAGAAAAAGAAAATATAACTGCAAAAAGTTTATTTGTTCCAGAATTGTGAACTAAGCTAGGGCATTTGGAATTTGGAAAGGACTTAATTACTTGTTAAATAATATTAAAATTAAATTAGACATCGACTAAAAATTTTACGACTTGAATTACAAAAAGCCCCATAACATTGTGTTGGGCTACTTGACTGGATGGTTTGCTTATGGAATTAGTACAATATGACAAAAGAGTATATAGGATGAATGTAGAATAATGTAAGGGTGAGTGATCGGAAAGATTTAAAATTATATTAAGATTTTCTTTATAATATATATATATATATATAATAGCTACATGCTTCCTTTATAATTATACTTTCTTTTTTTTTCCCAAATTTAGAGTTCCGGGGCCCTTTCAACCCCTAGGTCCGTCCCTAGACACCAATAAGTTTCATGCATACTCAAGCAATAGGATTGACGGAAAATGCGAGCCATTGACCTTACTTCTTTAAAATAAGGAAATTAAATATATTAACAAAAAACTGTAATAACTAATCACTGATGATACCCGTTTACGTGATACAATATAACGCAATGTCTCACTTAGTTATAATTTCTTAATAATAATTATTTCCTCCATAAAAAGGTTGCACGACCCTAATTATCTAAAACTCCATATATGGGGATCTATATCTATTGTAATGGTTATGTATTGTTTGTACCTTTATTTTTTTTAAAAAAAAAAGGATTTCATAATTGACCGCTTATGTGGCTGCTTCACAAATGTCCATCACATCCCTTCATGGACAGCAAATATTAGAATGGATAGGTCGGAGACTGTTTTGTCTCGGGCATATTTATGGGCCTCAGGAACTATCAACGGAGGACCCACATCCTGGGCCCAATATTGGTGGATGTGGACCAGATTGTACTATGGGGTCCACACCAATCATTCATATAAACTCGACAAAAGGATAAAACACTATAGACCATACACACACACACGTACTCTCTCCCTCTCTCTCTATATATATATATATATATATGTATGTATGTATGTATGTATGTATGTACGCCAAACTTTCTTCACACATTTTAAAATTTGGAACATGGACAGAAACCGAACAGCTCGATTGACGGAAACATACAGAAAGACGTAATTTCTAAATACCCATTTCCGCAAAATTATGAACCCAAATTCTATTTTCATTTGCGTTTTCTATTGCAAGTTGCGGTAGAAGAACGAGTGGCTCAATGGGAGTTTTGAGTTTTTAGGATGTAAATGAATCGGATCGAATTAACTTCAATTCACCTTAGTTTAAATTATTGATGTCAAACTTGGTTCAAAATACCACTCCGCAAACTCAAATATATTTCGACTATTTAGAAAATTCACTCTTTTCAAAGAATTCACGGCAAAACTCGAACTTGACAACGATGAAATAAAAGTCGAAATATAATAAGCTTGATTTCAACTCGGTTAGATTTATAAATTTACAGTCATGTGCTCAATAAGCTGAAGTAAAAGCTCAAACTTGGCTTCATATGGTACTTAACTGGTTCCAATTTAAACTTGTATAGTTTACAATGGAAATTGAATTCAAGTAAAAATAAAATAATTTCTATAAACTTGTAATAACTTTATATATATACTAGCGAATAATGTACTCGTATTGTACATGTAAAAATACAAACAAAAACAGACTTGGACTAAAAAAAAAATAAAACGAATGCCGATAATATATAATAGTAAAATCAAAACTGTAATAAATTTTTCAAAAACAAAAATCCTTAAAAATGTTGTTCAAATTAAAAGTATAATGAATTTTTCAAATAATAACAATGTTTGTCAATAAGATAATATACAAATAAAAAAAATAGTAATAGAAGAAGTAAGTTTGATAGAAAATAATAGATATATAGTTAAACGTGGCGATTAAGAATTTTGTTGGATGTGTTTAATATATTTTAGTAATTGCCATGTGAATATATCTGATGATTAAAACTATAAAATATAAATTATTAGTTGTGGGTAATTAAAAGAAGGCTTTCTCTTTAATATAATATTAGTGAACTTTGTGCTTGTGTTGTGTGTACTATTGACATCGATTTGAAAAAATAAATCAAAATATTTAATTTTATTCTATTGTTTAGTTACTTGAGTTGATATATGTAATAATATTTTTATATCTCTACTTATTTAAAAAATAAATTAATAAATAAAAAGAAATTTTAGGTTGCATTGCAAATTTAATATATATATTTTTAAAAATATGAATACTTGAAAATTTAGAAATGAAAACTATTGAAAAAAAAGAAAGAAAGAATATAGGTGATAAAAATATAAAATGTGGAAGTTAATGGTGCTTCATGACTGATGTGAGAGAGAGAGTAGGATAGATAGTGATAGGTAGGAAGAGAGAAGGGAGAGATATGGATTAGATAAATAAATCCCTCTTATAAACCCTTTAATAAATTTAACGATTTAGTTTATAATTGATTTTTTTATTAGAAAATTTTAATTGGAGGGTTAAGTAATAATTTTAAAATGAACAATTACCGAAGTCTTTTTAGATTTTAATAATATAGATATATATATATTTATATCCACATGCTAGTTGAGGAATAAAATGGGTCTCGTGCAACTTTTTTTTTTTTTTTTCCTTCTAAGTTATAGAAATTTCTCCTTTAAGGCAGTAAAAGTAACCGTGTATTTAAAAAAAAAAAAATTTGAAATCATATGGAAAGAAAAGTCATTTATTATGGAAAAGCATGACAAGCAAGTTTGTGCAGAGCACATGCGATACAATCACTCACACAAAATCATGCCAATACCGCATTCCAAGACGGTAACCACCCCCTTGCTAAAAACTTAAAAAAGTAAGTCCTCACAGCACGTACAAACGGGGATATTTTTGGGAAATTATTCTTTCTGAGTCCTCACTTGTCGATATAAATGGAGGTAGTTGCAACATGATGCCTTCCAACTATATATATATATATATATATCCTCTAAGTTAAGGTAATTTTACACTTATAAGCTTCCAAAATATGCATTTATCATGTAGTACAAAGATTTTAAGGAATTTAGGGAAGGTATTAACTCCTTTAATAGAACTATACCATGGTAAAAGCATCTGCTAAAAATGTTTTGAGAGAATGAAATTTCTGTTTAGAGGTTGGATAATGACATAAATGAAACTGGTCGAGGCAAATTCAATATTAGCAATGAGAAAATAGAAAAATGAATAAAAAGTTTGCTCATTTATTATTTCGGCCACTTTCTCTTCAAAACTTTGTAAAATTTTTAATGAAAGCTATATCCATATATATATATATATTTTGGAGTAAATTTCATTTTGCATACTCGTATATTCTTACTTTACTTTGTAAACTGAGATGTCCTTTTTCATATATAACGTACTTGAGTTTTTGAACTATTAAGAAAATGTTAACAACCATTAAATTTAAAAAGAAAAATAGCAAAGGAATGACCCTCCTTCAACCTAACATCTTCTTTTTCTTAGTACTCTAAAGCATACATAACTCTCAAATCTCACTTGTTTCCCTGGTTTTCTTACACGAAATTGGAAGAATTCAACCTTCTCCTGTTGTCAAAATTTTCGCTTATTTAGCATTTTGCCCCTCTTAATCCCTAAATCTCTTATTTGAATGAGTTACCTTAGCCAAATTTCAAGCTTGAGCTCATTTTTCTCTACAACTGCAGGTTGTGACCTATCAATAAAATATGTCCTTTGGTGGTTGCCCTCAAGCTAGAGGTCGTCGACCACCCTTTTTAAATGTTTGAATTTATTTTCAAGCCTTTTTGTTTTTTTTTTTTTAAAAAAATCTACAGTATTTTATGTTGAATTAAAGTACTTAATCAATATAAATTTAATAATACTATTTGTTGAATTAATTATCATAGATTAGCTAGAAGCCAATTTATGCCCCTAACTTATATTGATAAATAATCATAAATACAAATTTGTTAAAAAGGAAAACATAGGTCATAGGTTTAGAAAACTCCAAAATACAAGTCACATTTGTATAATTTTTCCTATTATTTTTTACATTTTTGTTCTTTTGTCATCTTTTATTATTATTATTTTTTTAATTTGATTACTTTTTTCATTGCTTTTCTAATCTTTTTACTATTAAAATTTTGAGTTAGTGCTTGCCATAAGAGGATAAGTACATTTTTGTCCATATAATCCATCCAACAACTTCATTATGTATGCAAACTAACAGCAATTTAAAATTGAAATCGTAGGCTTTACTCGTTCTTATCTAAGAGTTGTGTTTTAATACACAAGGATTATTTTGTAGGAGATTAGGAAATATAATTTTTCATATTTAAGAATCTTCTAATTTTCTCTCTCTCTTTATTTATGTGCACACCAAAAATTTCAATGAGAAAAAAAATGCAATTTTACATATGTTATATATATACATGCCTACAGAAAATATGCCTAACATAATAGATAAAAATAATTTCAGCTTTTAAATATAATAGAGAAAGTTTTATATAGTTCAAAGTTAAAACATAGAATTTACTTATAACCTTTAATAAGACGGTTGTTAATAGAAATATACAGTGACACTAAAAAGAACTACCATAAAATGAGGAAACATTTCAAATATATTCTAATTACTATAGGTATAACCTCGGGACTTCTTAGAATCTACTCCTGTAAGAAGCTATTTCCTACAATAGGAATGAGCATTTTGAGTGTATGTTATCCAGCAGTAGGTCCTAAAACTCTTGCCATTTCGATTCTGAGTGTTAATAATACCAGCAAACCCTTGACTCTAATTCATGTAACTATACATGTAATTATTGAAACGAATTCAAACCTTAGCACTAACCTTAAGCCTAACCTTGATTCATATACTAAACCAAGTATTACTAAAATGTAAAATGTGTGCTTTAATCGAATAAGTAGAATTAACAAATAAATCAAGCAATCTCTTAAGAATTTTGAAATTGCGAATTCTACCAAAAACTTAGTAACCTTGATTCATATACTAAACCTAGGATCACTAAAATGTAAAATGAGTTCTAATCGAAATAAGTAGAATAAACAAATAAATCAAGCAATCTCCTAAGAATTTTAAAATTGTGAATTCTACAAAAATCTTCATCTTAAATAATGGATTTTTCTTTTTCTTTTTTTTTTTTTCTAACCTTAACTCAGAACTCTAATCATTGATTCAATGAACCCAAAAGCCCTAATTTAGTGATAAGAACATAAATTTTGTGAAAAGAATTTATTAAAATACTAATTTATTTTCTAAGTCTTAAAAATGGGAGAGCAGCACTGTAATATTGTAAACCAATACCTTAGACCATAACTAATGAAGATTACATATAGAAAGTAGAGAGCGAGACAAAACTTTGCTAACAAACACCAATTGTCAACTATTCCATTTGATAAGAGTTAGGTTACTGGGCCTTCAACTCGTGTTATATCTACTTATGAACTTAAGAAAAATATATATTTATATTAAAATAATTTAAGTATATTTACAAGATTTAGCCATGTAATCATATTTACCTAAGTAATTAGTAATCTAATACTAAAAGTTTTAAATATAAACCTAAACTTGAGAGTGTATTTAGTCTTCAATTTATATCCTCATTCCCCATCCCGTAATTACTAGCTCCGAGGTAAATGTAAGTTGTTCCTTAGCTAAAACCTGTAAAAAAGATAATAGGGATATAAGTAACCACAGCTTAGTAAGTTGGGATGGAGACTTAAACCATATAACAAACAAAAACGGGGTTATCAATCAAATCATTAGGTATAATGTATGTTTAAACAAATACCATCGCACGACGTTGTTCGACTTGTCATAAGATTAGAAAAGTTACACCTGCTCTAATCCGAGTTAAAGAGTTTCATTTAATGCAACAACTCATGACCAAACTTAGACTTGTGTAATAGAGACACCACTTCTCTCGCAACTATCTTCGAACCATTGAGTTCACCCTTACCGCGCCTTCCTCTCCTGTTGTTTAGTTCAACTAAGGATGAAGAAGGGACCAATTATGCTATCGACGCTATCCCTTTCGAAGAGGTCGGTATTTGGTTGGAGAATCCTAATGCTTCCCTAATGGGTTACTATACATGTCCAATTTATGATTACAAATCATATATTTGATTAAATCTAATTTTTGGTGATAAATTGCTCTATACAAATATAAGTCAAATAGCAAATCAGCATCAAATTAGCAACCCAAAACAAGCACATGCATATAACTAATTATCTAACAAGCACAATTCAAGTCTCCGAATACCATAAATAAGTACTCTAAAATACGGTGAAGTATTAAACCCAACTTACCTTGACTCCCCGCTTCTTCACTTGAGGTGAGAACTCACTCAGTCTATTGCCAATGATCCCTATAATACCAACGCTGTTTCAGTTTTCATATAATTGTTATAGATTAGTTATCCTACAATACTTATTGTTATCTTTGGTTTAGGGTTAAATATGCTTAATCATCTAGGTTCTTAAGTCTTACTATTATTCTTGATTTAGGCTAAGTTCAGGTTCAGTTTTCCGTATTGATTTCTAAATTAGGTTTTTGTTTAGTTTTTGAGTACGATTATATACGTGAATCCTAAAAACTAGTTTCAACTCATAATGTAAAATTAATTACATTATTTTCAGATATCCTCAATATTGTTTTTAGTTTCTAACCAATGTTTCAGTCCATGCAGTACATCTTAATCCTGATTTAACTATCGAATTTACTCCTGATATAAGAAAAATCTTACATATTTTATATAAATACCTAAATTTAGGTTTTATATTAGATTTATTATATATTCCTATTATTAGTATAATATCAATTTTTATTTTAATATCTTTTATTTATTATACTTCCATTGTACATTATGTATTATTACTTATTATGTACATAATACACCTCTAATATTTCTATTACTCCAAATATCACTCTCCCAACATTAATTAACATCTTAAAATATATAAATTCATTCTAAATCAAATTTTATTCCTAATTATCCTAATTTACAAAATTACCTTAAAATACACCATTTTTACCTATTACGTATATACTACATAATACCCTAATAATTACATCTAATACCCTAAATGCTACAAATATTATATTTCATCAGATCTGAACATCCTAAAACATATAATTATGGACTAAATTAGTAATTAATAAAAAATAACCCATTTTATGCATCATTTTAAGACTTAAAAATTATCTAAAAATTTAAAAAAATCATTTTTGAAAAAGGGATTCGTGGCACTGTTCTATATCACTCTAGTAGTCTACAAAAAAAATTTTAGTCTAAAACTACACTCCTAAAATCATTTATTTCTAATTCGAACAAAGCTCGAGTTTGTACGATTTTTTAAAGACAGTATATTTCTAGATACGAAATCATCAAAATAATTTTTTTTTTCCTAAATCTACATACTTTAAAACCCTAGAATACCTAATTTCACAATTTTTTAAGCATATTTACTATTTATAACAAAATATGTAAAATTGGAGGAAAAATTGAACTCACCAAAATTGGTAGCTCTAGCCACTATATCATTGTCAGCCGCCTTAGGCGCTACTACCACCATGTGGTGGTGGTGGCCGTCCACTCCCAGGTGGTTGTCTGGTCTAGGATCTCCTTTAAGGCTCTAACTATACAGATTTATGCTATTTTTTTAATACCCTAATTGCTCTTTTTATTTAGACTCTCTCTAATTTTTCTACCTTTCTAACTGACCAAATGAGCTTTTGAAATTTTCTTGCTATTTATAGAGGTGTAAAGCAAATTCTATACATTAAATTGGATAAGACAATAATTTATCCTCTTTCATTTTGCCTTTTTTGTTATATTAATTTAATTGGTTGCTTTTATTTATTTACTTCCAGATTCCTACGCCTTACTTTTGGACACTTTCATATTTTTCCATAATTTTCTTGATTTTTCCTTAATTAATTATGAATTTTCTTTAATTAATTAACCTTATTTTAGCTTATTTCGAATATTTTAAGTAATTTTGCGTATTTCTACCTATAAGTAAATACATATATGGTATAAATAAATACTCCTAAATATTATCTAAGTTATTTTATAATTTTTAGTATGCATAAAATTTATCTCTAGTGATTCGTTAGTTATCAGAATACATTTTACGTATTTTCGATAAATAATGAGTAATATACTTAAAATTTGAAAATTTTATATTCTTTTATTTTATTACTTATTTTCTTAAATTCAAACTTATGGAATTACTTTTGCTAATATTTCTAGTTTTATTTTATAATTTAAGCTCAATTGGATCTTTTAGTTGATTATCTTAAATTCTACACAACAAACCTCGAATACCTGATTATAGGTCTTACAACCTGCAGTCGAGCCCGAAGATTAGAGGGATTAGTAAAGCGAATCCTCCTACTCTAGTTAACTTTTGCCGAAGTTGAGTTACCCCTTGTTTCCGATCAATTCTATGTACCGAGTCGAATGATTGCCCATCTCTTAGAAATTGTGTGCCAACTTTAAGAATGCCTTGATAGTAACCAAATCTCACGTGCCTAATGGGTCATGTTTGAACCGACCACTTGCTTGGCATCGCTCTTACTAATTGGCCGAGAGAACTACCTTGGACTAATCCTCAACCACTTCTGTTCGAACGAGTCCATGCTTGCTCGGCTACCTGATCAATTCGTTCTGTTTTATCTGCATCCTTCAACGATATCACCAATGCATCTCTGCCACACGTACAATACCCTTTTTGTCTTTTCCTTTGTAAGTAAGTTGCCTTAAGTTTTTGATATAAATACCCCTTGTACATGTAGTTATAAACATCAGATTATCATTTATACACTAGATATATTTCCTTCATAAATGTTGTTTATTTACTTCCTTTTCACTCTTATCCTAACCTTTAAGTAAGGCTAGGTGGCGAGTAACCTCACCTGATCAACTCATGTATCATATCAAGTTGTGCTATAAGTCTTCGAAAGTTCGACCAGTGTACCATATCCTTTGAAGCTATTCATGGGTTTGCTTACCTATCATTCATTTTCGTTTGTTCATACGTTTCCTCATTACATTTTTCAAGCTTTTGGTAAGCTTGGACCCATCCCAACGACCAGCCTTGTCTGTTCTTGGTAGCGGTACACATTATCTTGGTATCAAAGTGAAGGTTTCATTTATATTGCAAAAGCTAGTTTCGAAGTTCTGTCTATACTCTATTTTAGGTGTGTGAAATAGAGCAAGTTTTTATGTTAACTTAGTTGCTATGTTTGTTGGTTGTTAAGCTTCTAGTTTGAAGGAAGTATGTTGTGAGATTTCGAGAGATAGTGTCAGCTGTAACATCGAATCAAGGAGTTTGAAATTTGAATCTTTCGAAGAAAATGTCAAATTCGAGTATTATTGCTGGTGCTAAGGATATCAACAGTAATGTTATCCACTATGACCAATAGTATTAGGGTATCCTTAAAAGCATTGATGAGAGACTTGATAAGGTGGCTAACCTCATAATAGATTTAATGTGAGTTGTTCATACATTGGCTTATCAACCTACTGAAGCCATACATAACACCTTTCAAGCTACCTGACTTGCGAGAGGTCAGAACCTAACTTGATAAGTTTGAGGTAGAGAAGTAAGCGGATGAGTGAGGAGAAAAATTGACTTGGGAGATCTGGGAGAAGAGGACAAGAAAGAGTATTATGAAGAGGAAGAATAAACTCGAGTACCCCGAGCATCTGATCATGTGAAGCTTCGGATTTCGAGCTTCAATGGGTTTGGTAGTATAGATGATTGCTTGGACTAGGAGGAGAAGGTGGAACATGTTTTTTATTATTACTAATAGGAGGATTATGAGAAAGTGAGAATTGTTGCTGTTGAGTTCTCTGAATATGCTGCCATGTGGTGGAAGAATTTACAAGCTACGAGGAGGAGATGAGAAGGACACAAAGAGATTAATACTTAGCATGAGATGAGGAGAATACTTAGAAATAGATTTGTGCTGGATGTTTATCTATAAGACACATTTACTCGGCTTCAAGAGCTAAGGCAAAGAGGTTGAACTGTTGACAAATATGTCCAAGAGTTCCAAATGCTTATGATTTATTGTGAGATGGAGGAACCATCACCACGAACAGTTTCAAGATTCCTAACTGGTTTGAGAAGTGACATTCGACACATTATGGAACTCCAATAATTTGCTACAATGGATGAGGCCATACGAATAGCTCAATGAGTGGAAAGGCAAAGAAGAGGCCGAGTATCGACCAGACGGCTAACAAGTTGACTTGTTCAGGGAAGTCATCGAGCTTAGTTAAGTATTGATCTAATTCAAAAGGTAGATGTTCGAGCTGGACAGAAGGGCCGACCTGACAGTGACGTACCGACCTGAATGTACAAGAGGGGGCAAGAATTTGGTAGGAAGACGGGTTAGATCAAGTGCTTCAAGTGCCAAAGGTTTAGACATATGGTTGCCTAATGTTCAAACCGAAGGACTATGGTCATCAAGGGAGATGCTCCAATGCTGGAAGTGGAAAGTACCAATGAGGAACTAGAGGAAGAGTGCATTGCCAAGAAAGAAACTTCTCTGAAGAATGAATTAATTGAAGAGGATGTGTATGTTGAGGACTTAGATCAGTTAATCCTAGTTGTCCAATGTGTAATGAGCTTGGAACCCTCACGTGAGGAAGAGCAAAGGGAGAACTTATTGCTTATCACTTGTAAGGTAAATGACTAACTGTGCGTACTAATTGTAGATGGTAGTAGTTGCACCAACGTGGCATTAGTAGACCTAGTCATGAAGTTAAAGTTGTCAACTATTACACATCTAAAGCCATAAAAGTTGGATTGGCTGAATGAGAAGGGAGCACCATATGTCACTCGGTAAGTCCTACTATCGATTACAATTGTAAATTACTCCGATAGGATCCTTTGCGATGTGTTGTCTATGTGTACACCATACGTGTTATTAGGTCGACCATGGCTTTATGATAAAAGAGTTATACATTATGGATATCGGAACACCTATGTGTTCGAGAAGGATGGCAGGAAAATTACGCTGAACCCAATGTCGCTAAGCCAAGTTAATAAGCTTCAGGCAAAACTTACTCGAGGATTGAAGAAGACTTTGATGATGAGTAAAGTCGAGCTCCGAGAGGCTATTGAAGTCAATGAATCGACCTTCATACCGATCAGTCACTTATTAGAGTTAAAGGAGTAGGCTGAATTACCCTTGAAAGTAAGAGAGTTGCTAAAAGAATATGCCAATATATTTCTCGAACAGTTGCTCGAGGGGTTACCTTCTGTCCGAAGCATAGAACATTCCATTGACTTAATACTCGGTGTTACCCTGCTGAATAAGCCAGCTTATCAGATGAGTCCTGAACAGGCTTTTAAATTACAACAACAAGTCAACAAGCTATTAGAGAGAGAGTATGTAAGGGAAAGTCTTAACCTTTATGTTGTTCCAGCACTCCTGGTGCTGAAAAAAGATGGAACTTGGTGGATGTGTGTTGATAGTTGGGCCGTGAACAAAATTATGATTAAATATAGGTATCCTATCCCTAGGTTAGAAGACATACTGGATGAATTGAGTAAAGCAAAGATTTTCAACAAGATTGATCTAAAGTTTGGCTACCATCAAATTCACATGAAACTGAGAGATGAGTGAAAGATTGTGTTCAAAACTCAGCACGGACTCTATGAGTGGATGGTTATGCTATTTGGCTTATCGAATGTCCTGAGTACTTTCATGCGATTGATGAACCATATCTTGAGAAATCTGATAGGAAAGTGTGCCGTGGTGTACTTCAATGACATCTTGGTGTACAATGCCAACTTATCGAGTCACTGTGAACATCTCCGTGTCATATTAGATGTCCTCCGTGCCAAGAGATTATTCAGCAATATTAAGAAATGTTACTTTTGCCAGGAGGAAGTGGTGTTCCTAGGCTATATAATAAGTAGAAGAGGCTTACGAATGGATGATGAGAAGATCTGAGCAATCGTTGAGTGGCTAACTCTAACAACTTGTGCTGAAGTGAGAAGTTTCCATGGACTGGCATCCTTTTACAGAAGATTTATAAGGAATTTCAGTACCCTTGCTACACTGCACCTCTTATTGAGCTGACAAAGAAAAACACTGACTTTAGATGAGGAGAAAAGGAGGAGAGAAGCTTTGCCGAGGTAAAGGAAAGATTGACCTCTACACATGTGCTATCTTTGTCCGACTTTGAGAAAGTATTTGAGTTGGAACATGACGCATCAAGTACTGGGATAGGCATTATCTTAATATAAGAAAGCCGACCAATCGCCTACCATAGTGAAAAGCTTAGGGGACCTCAACCGAATTACTCCATATATGACAAAAAACTTTTAACACTCACCTAAGCACTCCAAGTATGGCAATATTACCTATTGTTGAGAGAATTTATCATCTATACCGACCATGAGTCTTTGAAGTATCTCCGAAGTTAGACCAAGTTGTCAAAGCAATAAGCAAGGTGGGTTGAATTCCTTGAGAGATTCAATTTTGTCATCAAGTATAAGCAAGGAAAGAGCAACGTGATTATAGATGCTCTTTTAAGGAGACATAGGTTCTTGATCGAATTACAAACCGGATTGTTTGGGTTTGTGAATATTAAGGAACAGTACTCTGAGGATCCACACTTCAGGCTCATACTTGGGCGTTGTGCTGATGGAAAGACAATGGACAAGTATCATATGGAAGATGGATACTTGTTCTGAGGAGGAAAATTCTGTATGCCAACTTGTTCACTGAGGGAGTTGCTTATTAAGGAAGCCTATAGTATAGGACTTTCCGGACACTTTGGGAAGAGAAGAATGTATGAGTTATTGAGTAGGTATTTCTTTTAGCTTAGAATGAGGGAAGATGTGCATCGAATTGTTGAGGGCTATGTTACATGTAAGAGGGCTAAGTGTTGAGCTAAGTAAGGGAAAGCAATGCCTTTGTTTGTCCCGACGAGACTATGGATTGAGTTGAGCATGAAATCTGTTCTCGGATTACCCTGAACTACTCGAGGTAAAGATTCTGTAATGGTCGTCGTCGATAGATTTAGTAAGATGGCACACTTTGTGCCCTACTCTAAGACTAATGACACTTCGGATATTACCTCCCTTTTCTTGCAGGAAATTATTCGGTTATACGGTGTATCGAGAAGTGTAGTATCAAATAGTGACCTGATGTTCTTCAGCCATTTCTAGGGAACTTTGTGGCAACAGATGGGGACCAAACTACTATTCAACACTTCATGTCACCTGCAAATGAATGGCCAAATAAAGGTAGTCAATCGTACATTGGGATCGTTGCTCCGAGCTATAGAAGGCAAGAACTTAGCTGATTAAGACGTTTGTTTGCCTGTAGTCGAATTCACTTACAATCAAACAGTACATGACACCACCAAACAGACCCCCTTCGAAGTTATCTATGGTTTTAATCCTAAGTTGCACCTCGATTACACCCTTATACCTGTATTCAAGCAAGAAGACCTTAACGCGAGAGCCCGAGCATAGTCCTTACAATACATCTACAACAAAGTTATTCAGTAGATTAATTAAGCTGCCGAACGTATGCGTAAGAAGGCTACGGGTAGAATATCGAAACAATTTTAACTAGGAGACTTAGTATGGTTGCACTTGAGTAAGGAAAGGTTTCTAAGCAAGGGAAGGAACAAGCTATTTGCATGTGCTGAAGGACCCTTCAAAATCCTCTAGAAGATCAATGACAATGCTTACAAATTGGAGCTTCCTGAAGATTATGGGATTTCGAATACCTTCAACATTGTCGGCCTCAATCCATATCATCTTGATAAAGAACTGAGCGAAGGCTACTTAGATTTGATCCCAAATCCAAATCTACCTAGAAGGAATGATAAGAATCAGGTTACTAGACCTTTAACTTACAGCTGAGCCTGAGGATTAAAAGGACTGGCAAGGCAAGTCCTCCTACTTCAGCTGACTTCTGCCGAAGCTAAGTTGCTCCTTATTTCCAATTAAATTCTACGTGCTAAGCCGAATGATTGCCTATTTCTTGAAAATTGTATGTTAACTTGAAGAATGCCTTAACAGTAGCCAAACCTCGCGCGCTTGCTCAGTCATGTCTAAACTAACCACTTGCTTAGCATCGCTCTTATTGAGTGGTTGAGAGAGTAGCCCTGGACTAATCCTCAGCTACTCCTGTTCGGACAAGTCCATGCCTACTTGGCTACCCAATCAGTTCATACTGTTTTGTCTACATTTTTCAACAGCATCACCAATGCATCTCTACCATGCGTATAGGATTGCTTATAGAATCTGCTACTCTAATCATTGCTTTTTCCATGAATATTCTTTTTTACCTTTTATATACTTTGTATATTACTTCTTTAGGAGAATACTCTTTTTATCTTTTCCCTTTTATGCAGATTACCCTAAATTCTCGAGTATAAATATCCCTTGTACATATAACCACATACATCAGATTATCATTAATATACTAGATATATTTCCTTTCATAAACATTGTTTGTTTGCTTCCCTATTACTCTTATCCTAACCTTCAAGTAAGGTTTCATGAGTAACCTCATCAGATTAACTTGTGCGTATATCGAACTATGTTGTAAGTCCTTGGAAGTTCTATTAGTACGTTATATCCTTTGAAGTTGTTCGTAGGTTTGCTTACATTTTATTCATTTTCATTTGTTCATGTGTTTCCTTATTACCCTTTTCAGGATTTCAGCAAACTTGGACCCATCCTATTGACCGACCTTATCTGTTCTTAGCAGCAGTACGCATCACCATCCTTGTGGTTGATCATATTAACTAGGTAGATGACCAACTTACACTAATGCTTAACTATATTGTACGCAGTGATTAACCACTTTTAGCCTGTTGGATTACTTCTTTTCAAGGTTAATACTAGTTCCTTTCTTTTTTCTTTTTTTTTTTACCTCGATCTCATTCTAAACCTTTTCTTAGCTTATCTTTTGATTTAAATTGATTTGAACACATTGTAAGCATGATTTTTATTGAAAGATTAATTAAGACAATTTAAGTTTAACTCTTAGAGAAACTCGTTAAAAAATTTGAATTTATGAATTTATAGGATGCATAGGAAGAATGAAATCTAAGTTTCTAAATATGGATACAACAAGTATAAGTGAGTAATTACTTTACCGGTTGGCAATCTATTGGTAAGATAAGTCAATGGACCTAATTTATATGTAGCCTCTAATTAATTGTTTATATGTCATGTGTACTTGTAATAGAACTAGAAACTATCTTGGATAAGCATATTATGAATTAGGTCTAAGGTTCACACGTTTCTAGATGAAGCAACATGTAGTTAGTTATTGATGCTATGGTTTGGATATTATGGAATCTTAATTGATATGGGTTGGGACACTCAGAAAACAACTTCTAATGGATTGTAATAATGAATGGGACACTATTACATACAGAGGGAATGGATTTGATTATTAATGGCTAATAGAGATGGTAAGTCATATGAGAAGAATATTTTATCATCGATACTGGACATATAGGGATCATTTGGATCTGTATCTTTTAGTTTCTTACATAGGATGTTGGATTCCATATGATAGTTGTCCTACATAATACTCCTTCTAATCAGCACTGCATATGTTGTTTGATAGTAATGTTGCACTTAGTAATTGTAAAACCTACAATCAGCTACCCAAAGTTTAACTTGTACAATTTAAAACGATCGGTTAAAGGATTCGATCAAGCTTAAATTATCAAATAAAGTTAGAAATATTAGTAAAAATGATCCCATAAGTTTGAATTTAGGAAAATAAGTAATAAAATAAAAGAATATAAAATTTTCAAATTTTAAGTATATTACTCGTTATTTATCGAAAATGCATTCCGATAATTAACGAATTACTAGAGATAAATTATATACATACTAAAAATCATAAAATAACCTAAATAATATTTAGGAATATTTATTTATATTATATATGAATTTACATGTAGGTAGAAATATGCGTAATTACTTAAAATACGTGAAATATGCTAAAATAATACTAAATAATTAAAGAAAATTCATAATTAATTAATGAAAAATCAAGAAAAATGTAGAAAAATGAGGAAAAGTCCAGAAGTGGGGTGTAGCAATTTGAAAATTAAAGAAGGAAATTAACCAATTAAATTTAGCCAAATAGAAAGTAAAAAAGAAAAAGAGATAAGGCAATTGTCAAATCAATTTAATGCATAATAATTTTCTTAAAGCTCTATAAATACCCCAAATTTTTCAGAAGCTCATTTGATTAGTTTGAAACCCTAGAAAATTAGAGAGAGATGAAATTGAGAGGAAATTAAGGTTTTACAAAAATTTAGCAAAAATCTGTGTAGTTAGGGCTTTTAAGGAGAACCTAAACTCGACGAGCAACTTTGAGTAAATGGCCACTACCACCACATGGTGGTGGCAGCGACCAGGTGGGTCGATACACCCATAGCCACCGACGGTGGCCGGAGCCACCCAAACTTGTGAGTTCGATTTCTAACCCGATTTTATGTAATTTTCTAAGAAATTTTATAAAAATAGGAAATATTCTTAGAAAATTATTGATTTTGTTATTCTTAAATATTTTAGTATGTAGTTTTTAGGAAAAATATTATTTTAATGAAAATATGTCCCGTGATATATAGTCCTTAAGAAATCATACAAAACCAAGTATATTTCAATTTATAAATAAATGACCTTAGGAGTGGAGTTTTGATTTTTGTGTAAACTACTTAGGTGATATAGAATAGTGCCATGAAGCCATTTTTCGAATCAAAAATGAATTTTTGAAAATTTTAGATAATTTTTAGGCCTTAAAATGAGGCATAAAATGGGTAATTTAAGGTTAATTAAGTAATTAAATAGGTAATTACTGATTTGATGTATAATTATATATTTTAGGATGTTGAAATTTGATGAAGTATGATACTTGTAGCATTTAAGGTTAGATGTAATTATTAGGGTAATTATATAATAAATAAGTAATAGGAAAAAATAGTAAATTTGAAGTTAATTTGGAGTGATTAGGTTCAAATCTGATTTAGGATGAATTTAGATATTTGGAATGTTATTTGATGTTAGGAGATGATATTTGAAGTGATGGGAATATTATATATATACATTTTGTACACATCAGGTGATAATATGTAACATATAATTATGAGAAGCTAATAATTAGGAAAATATTGGTTAGAATTGATATTATGATAATAATAAATCTTATAGGAAACTTAAATTAGGGTAATTATATGAAAAATGTAAGATTTTCTCATAACGGAAGTGAATTCGATAATTAAATTAGGATTTAGGTGTACTACATGAACTAGAATACTAGTTAGAGACTAAAAATAATATTTAGGATATCCAAAGATAATGCGATTAATTTCACATTATGGATTGAAATGATTTCTTAGGGTGTATATATAAATCTTTAACAAAAAACCGAGTTAAAAACTTAATTTAGAAATTGAAGCGAAAACTGAAATAGAACTTAACACAATTCAAGAAGAATTGTAAAAGACTTAATACCTAGATAATTAGATATATTAAATCCTAAGGAAAAGATAATAATAAGCGTTATAGGATAAAACCAATCTATAATTGTTATATAAAAAATCGAAACCACGTTTGTGTTATAGGGATAATCAACAATAGTTTGAGCAAGTCGGACCTTGAGTGAGTTAACGAGCGAGGAGTCAAGGCAAGTTGGGATTAATACAGTATTGTATTTTAGAGGCTTGAAATTGTACTTGATCATGCTTGTTCTGAGTTGATGATATGATTTTTGATTTGCTGCTTGGCTTGTATTGTATGAAATGATCGATCACTCTAAATTGGACCTAATCAAATATACGACCTACAATCATAAATCGAACCTGTATAGCAACCCATTAGGGGAAATTTAGGATTCTTCAGTCAAATATCAATCCCTTCGAATGGGATAGCATTGGATAGCATAATGGGTCCTTTTTTCATCCTTAGTTGAACTAAGTGACATGTAAGAAGGTCGCGGTAAGGGTGAAGTCAATAGTTCGAAGATAGTTGTAGTAGGAACAATGTCTCCATTGCACAAGCTTGGGTTTGGTCGTAAGTTGTTGCATTAATGGCAATTCTTCAACCTGAATTACAGAGGGCGCAATTTCTCTAATCTCACAACGAGCTAGACAACGTTGTGCGATAGCATTTACTTGAACATGCATTGCACCTAATAAGTTGGTTAATATCCTTGTTTATGTTTGTGGTATAGTTTTAAGTCCTCCATCCTAACTTATCGAGCTGTGGTTGCTCACATCTCTATAGACGTTGTTGCAGGTGCTGGCCAAGAAGCAGATTACAACTACTCTGAAACCAGTAATTGCTAGATCCTAGGGAATGAGAAAAAACATTTAAAGAATAGACATATATTTTTAAGGTCTAAGCTCTTATCTTAGAATTTTTCATTTTCGAATAATGTATCAACTTGGAAATAGATTACAGTGAAATGTTGTAAATATTAATTGTAATAACTGAATTTTAGTGTATATATATATTTTCTTACTTTCTTAGGTAAATGTTTTATTTAAATTACGAATTGTTTACTTCAAAGCGGGTTAGTCGTGGACACCTTATGTAGATCAGGTCTAAGATAGCAGTTATAAGGCCAACTTCTATTTTAAAATAGTTTATACGACGGGGCTGTTATAACTTTATCGCTTCGAGGTGTGACAATAATATCTTTAGGTTGCATGTAGATTGTCATAATCGTATTTCTGGTGAAGTAATTATTTTTCGTGCTTTATAGCTCACTCTTATTTTTAGGGACTTGTTTTATAACATTTTATGTTAATAAATTCTTTTGGACATGAAAAATATAGATTGTAGAGTTTCTAAGCTAAGTGTTACGGTTTGAGGTTTTCTTTAAACATACAAATGGACCACATTATGCTTATTTTCTTGTCTTTGCAATAGTAAGTAAGGCTAATTCATGTAGCAATGACTAATAAGGCTTAGATATCTATAAGGCAACACACGACAAGATAGAAAGGCAACAATGAGCAAAGGGATACATGTAAGAACCATAAAATAAAATAGCACACTTTTATCAATCATTTGATACTACAAGGTCATTATCATGTGTATATGGGAGTGTGAGTATCCTTCTGGAATAAAGTTCTTATTCATCACTTTAGTTGATCACGATTGAAGGCTTGTCATAGTATAGGAGGTTCGACCCTCTTAAGGTGCCCATGCAATACTTACAGCACGTTCACTTGAGGGGAATGGCTATTCTATTCTCCCCTTATTCTTTGTAGAGTCTTTATTATTGTATTTAGTTCATCTGTCAACATAGAATAGAGATTCAGTGTGAACGCATTTCGTGTTAAATCATCAAATTGAGATTCCCACTCTCAAACTTTGAATTACAATTTAGTGGGTGTTTTCTTTTTTTTTTTTTTCATCTCAACCTTGCCCTTGTTTTCTTTTCCAAATGACAAAAAATGCCCTCTAATAATAATACTTTCTATACCCATTGTGAAGTCCGACTCCCTTTCTCTCTCTTCTTTACATTGATGAAACCCTAAACTATCATCCTTCTCTCACTCCCTCTTTACATCTTTCTCTTTGTCGAAGCCCAATTCTACCGACAATCTCTCTATCTCTATCCATCAAAGAAATCGAAGTATCTTGTCACATTCAATAAGGTACGAACATCTATGGCTTTCGCTTGTGCAGTTCTTATGTTGGTTGATGTTTGAATCTTAGATTTTTATTGCAAGTAAGAAGCTTTCGTTTGGTTGTGCAGCTTCTTCTATCGTCCATGGTTGTTTATGTGTGAAGTTCCTCCCTTTGTTTGCTGATTGTATTGTAAAAGCATATGTTGAGCACATGTTGTTGTTCATGTCTATATACGTTTTTGCTTATTGTTTTGTAAGGGTATATTGTTGCTATTGTGTAAATTAAATAATTTTTTTTTTGTAAATCATTAATAACTTGTAAGAAAACTCACCAATGAAAATGAAAATACACATTACAATATGTGGATGTTCTTAGCTATTCATTTACGAAAATTTGTTGATTTTTTTTAATTTGAATATAATGGGGGTATTTTGGGTAAGTGATCTCCTATTCAATTCTTATTCCCTATTTCATTCATGTAAAGTAAACAAGGTAAAGACTATTCCATTATGTTTAACTGAACATCGTAACATCTATTACTTATCGATTCCATTCCATAGTAATTAGTATTACATGCCTCCCTTGTTCTACTTTGCGAAGTGAACGAGATGTTGATCATCTTTTCTCTTATCATATTTAATAATATTCTTGATGGTGAGCCAACCTTCTCTTCTTATTTATGCTAGGGCTATTCTAAACCCATCCTTCTCATAGAGTGCCTTTTGATATTGTTATAGGTCCTCGTATGTTTATGAAGCTCAACTATCTTAACTCGTATTAGCTTGCTATGGCTATCATTAAGAGAGCTAGATTAGTTCTCGACCAGTTTGCTTACGAGAGTTAACCTCTCATTTAGAGAATACTTTACTCCACAAACAAATACCACCGCCGCATAATATGCTTGAACTAAACACTCTTACTTACCTATAAACTCTCGAATCATAACATTTTTCCTCACCTATATTCATGATACCCTCGTCATGAGGCTTAAACTGCTATCAATACCAAAAGATTACCAACCCTCCTCCACCATTAGTCTCCACCCAAGATCGTCTCTACCCGAGATCGTCTCCATAGGACATTGGGTCTCTATAGACTCCCTTTTGCCCCCATCCATCTCTTTAACCTTCGAGATAACCTCTCATTGAGTTGGCTAAGGATAGGGCGATACACTCAAGTTAATTATAAAATAAAAGATTTGAGCAGATCTTGCTATAAGCTAGCTCGCAACACATTTGCCTTCCATAACAATCTTCTTCCTCTAATGGTCACTCTTGTAAGCTTAACTCACATAAGCTAAGGCTCACGATATAGTTACTTCTAACAATGATGTCCTTCTTTGATAGTTGCTCCTTTTAAGCTTAACTCACACGAGCCTTCTCTTGTCAACAAGAACTACTCACTCATCAAGCACATTAAGTAGTATTTAGGTGGGTCAATGAAAACTAGATTGTAACTACTCTTGTACCACTTGTAATGGAACAAAAGGTTCATCTCTTTTAATGTGTCATTGTGGTGCTTGACCATCTTTTCTTTTCTTATATTTGATAATATTCTATATGGAGAGTTAGCTTTCTCTTCTTATTTATCTTAGGATTATTCCAAGTTCATCATTCTCAAAGGACGCCCTCTAGTATTGTCACATGCTCTCATATAATCACCATTAAGAGAATGGTACCAATTCTCACCAATTTAAGATTAATTCCATTTTTAAAGAATATCCTACCTCACAAACAAATATATATATATATATATCTATACCTCAATCGAACACCCCTCTTGTCTTTAAACTTTCGAGCCACGGCACTAAACATGCTCTCATCAGACTTAAAAAACAAAAAAAAAAATTGACGGTTACATCTCTCTGTAGTACTTACTAGAAGCCCAATCCAAAATTATTTACTTTATGAGAATGTGAAAAATATCTTATTTCATCCCCTTAGCAAGTGTACTGTTTGCCAGAACAATTTATCAGCATTTCCCAGATTTTACAGAGTATTTATTTGAGGATAGGTAAGATGTTAAACCTGAAACTAAAATTGCCATAATTTCTTACCACATACGGCACCTAAGCATGTCTTCTTGTATATAAATATTTTACTTTGATAAATAAATTATTTATTGGGAAATATATTGAATTAATCTTAAATCTTTTATTTTTATTCAAATTATAGACTTTTCAAAATACTAATTAAGTTCTAAGCTTTCTCATTAAACCTTGCACCTCGTTAATTTTGCGAAATGTAGCGTGTCACATGTCGTGATGTGGAGGAAGTCTTAGTAAACACTACCCTGCAAGTTGTTAAAATTTATAAAACATATAATTCAACATTTGAGAATATTTCAAAGTTGACAATACCGTATGCTAAAATTTCCCGGGGGGTGGGGGTGTTATCCTTTTCAAATGATAGTACATATGAAATTTTGAACGGGATTCGACCCATCTAAAATACTCGAATCACATGCATTTTTATATGCTTGTCTTGGGACCATCAATATGTACCCCGATACTTTAGCCAATCAAGATATTTCTCACACCAAACAATGTCTTTAAAAAATCTCGAAATAATAACTCTCCATGTTCTAAGTTTAAACTAGGCCATGAAGAGCACCACCAACGAAACGGTCATATATTTCAGAAAGGAAAAGAGTGTAGTAGAGGAGTTGTCACCTCTTCCCTAAATCTTTATCCATATTCATTCAAATTATATTTTAAGTCTTCCAGTATCGTTTAAATGTATTTATCCTGTATTCATTCAATATCTTTAGATTTAGTTTGTGTTTGATAAAAATAAAATATTGAAAAAATAAATATATATTTTTTCAAAACTATCCATTAAAATAATCATTTTTAATATACAAAATATATTTTGTTCAAAACTTTTCTTTTAAACATATACGGATTTTTATTTTTCAATTTTGTCACTTCAATTATCATCTTCATTATAATTATGAAATAGAAATGAATAAGACATAAATAAAACAGTTTTCTAAATACTAAATTTCAAATAGATATAAATCAAATACATATGAAAAAAAGATAATCTAAATAGACACTTATTGGTTATATACTCAATTACATGTATACCAAACAATAGACAAATGTTGAGGGAGAAAAAAAAATTCTATATTTCCACTCCTCATCATTCAATTTAGAGTTAAGACGGTTTTTAACATGATAAGATAATACAAATAATCATTAACAGTATAATTAGAAATACAATCACACAAAATACAAATATGATATGGGTACATATGATTATTTTAAATTAATTAATTATAATTTTTATTTAATTTCATATACTTTTAACAATTGATATGAAATTCAATATAAACTAGGATATAACCAAAGTCAATCAATAAGAATTAGTTAGATTTAAAGGTATAAATAAATCAAGCTATTTGTAAGTTACTTGAGTTCGCTTCGATTTTTATTTGAGCATAATTGAATCAAGCTCGAATTCAAATTACTTAAGTAGTTAATAAAGTTGATCTCAAGTTTTATAATATTTGACTCGATTAACTTACAAGTTTAATTGAACTTGAGTCAAGTATAAGTATTAATTAAGTTTGAGTTAAATTTCAATATCAATATTTGTAAAACCATATAATTAAATATCTCACATAAATTACGAGAGGTTATATTAATTTATAAGATTATAATTGTGAATACTTTATTAATATTCTTGAAATTTTTAAGATAAGTAGTTAAAATTGGCCCATTAATATTTTTGGTTTTGTGATTTATTATTTTTAGCTTAGCAAGTCATTATTTTTGGTTTGAGGTGTTGCAATATTATTATAATTTGAAGAAAAATATATTTTTAGACAAATTAAGTTTAAATAAACTTAATCGAATTGATTTTGAAATTGTAAACGAGATTTTGAATTCAGTACAAATTTAAAATTTAAAATTCGACCCAATTGAAGTTTAAAACGAGTTTTAAAATTCTGAATCGAATTCTGAGTTTATAATTTGGACAAAATTTGTATAAAACCCTATCAAATTGGATTGTACCTCCACTGCTCCAACCCGCCCCAGCAGCTTAAAAAGAAAGAGAGACATCAAACAGTGTGCGACTCAAAGCGAAGTATAATTGTGTGTGTGCCCACACGTCGCAGCTGTCTCCAGCCCATTTCCCTCCCAAACACCACCCTTCTATTTTCTTTATATACCCCATATAACTCCTTCTCTCTCCTCCATCCCACTTATAGAGATCCCATTTTATTATATTTCTCATTTTCTAACTTACAATGTCTTCAATTTCAGCACGAACCCATTTCTTGCTTTCACTTTTCTTCTTCACTTCCCTACTTTCTCACTACTGTCATGCTTCTACTTCTGCTCCTAAGTTCCAAACCCTAAACACCCCAAAGCCTGAGATTTTCAACCCTAAGCTCCCTCCAAGACCACTCTCTCTCTCTTCCAGTAAAAAATATGAAGGCTCATCGGAGCTAGTCAATCTCCGGTACCATATGGGTCCTGTCCTTTCATCTTCCCCTATTAATATCTACCTCATTTGGTACGGAAAATGGTTGAATCCACAGAAGCTGCTTATCAAAGACTTCCTCTTATCACTCTCTTCAAAACCGAGCCCCCCACGCGCCTCCACGCATTCCCATGCTCCTACGGTGATGCCATCCCCCTCCGTCGCGGAGTGGTGGCAGACGGTGTCTCTCTACACGGATCAGACCGGCGCGAACGTCTCACGCTCCGTCCTTATCGCTGGGGAGTATGCCGACATTGGTTACTCCCATGGGAAGAGCCTTACGCGCCTCTCGATCCAGGACGTGATTGCGAGCGCCGTACGGACTGCGCCGTTCCAGGTGGATCACCGCAACGGGATCTACCTGATCCTGACGGCGGATGATGTCACCATGCAGGACTTCTGCCGTGCGGTGTGTGGGTTCCACTATTTCACTTTCCCATCGATGGTGGGATACACGCTCCCTTATGCATGGGTGGGGAATTCGGGGAAGCAGTGTCCCGAGGTGTGCGCGTATCCTTTCGCAATCCCGGGGTACATGGGGGGTGGTGGGGCGGGGCCTAAGCCGTTAACACCGCCTAACGGGGATATCGGGGTGGACGGGATGATCAGTGTCATTGGACATGAATTGGCTGAATTGTCCACTAACCCCTTGATTAATGCTTGGTATGCCGGGGAGGATCCCACCGCCCCGACCGAAATCGGGGACTTGTGCGAGGGTTTATACGGGACGGGAGGCGGCGGAGGGTATATCGGTCAAGTAATGAAGGATAGCGAAGGGAAGAGTTTCAATTTGAATGGGAGGAGAGGGAGGAGGTTCTTGGTGCAGTGGTTGTGGAGCCCTGTTTTAAAGGCTTGTGCTGGGCCTAATGCTATGGACTAAAAAATGAATAATCCAAATTTATGGGGGTAAAATAGAAAAATAATCAGTCACTTCTTGTGATTTGGTTAATTCTGATTTTATTTTATTTTTGGGGATTTTTTCTTTCTTTTAATTTTTAAGTGGGGGGTTTGGGAGCAACAGAAGTGGAAAGGACTTGGACTTAGGGACAACATGATGGTGGTGAGCAGAAAATCCAAGAGAATTTAGGAGATTTTATTTTTTCTCGGGTAAAAGAATTCAGATATTACTCCTTTTTATTTTTTATAGTTATTACGCTTATTCTTTTATATTTTGGGTTTCCTTTTTTAATTTTTACCTACATGTAAAAAGCTGTAATACTTGATGCTTATATTATATCAATGTATCCTTTAGTTTATACGAGGAGACACGTCTTAAAAAATTATACTTCTTTAAATAAATGTAAAATAATATTTTATTTACCGGAAATTTAATATGTAAAATATTTTCAGTTTGTCAGAATAATTTCAAAAGTGGAGTGAAGATTGCGTTGATGTCATTTCCTACTATTTTCATGCACTTGTGATTTGGTTAATTGCGTGGATGAGACAATTCATGTATTAACTGACATGTCATGTGTTACATATGTTAATTCACATTCTAGTGCCTAATTGATACAACGAAACATGGGAGGATCCATGCCCATGTCATTATTCTTGTAATTACCTGAAGACAGAGATCAAAGCTAACTTGGGAGACTTTTCAACTAACCAGTGCGACTTGATGACATATATATATATATATATATATATATAAATTATACACTCCTTTATGTGAAGTTTTGGAGACGAGCATCTGAATTAGGTATGCAACTCCATGGATCATGAACCTTAAAGGTACTCAACTTGCTTAAACTTGTTGAACCCGATAAATACTATACAAAGTTCAGGGTCAGATTTTCAGATTAAAAAAATATTTTAATAGGAATTCTGACTCAGTAAAAAATATACATATTAATAAAAATGTTTATGCTTAATTTATTTTATACATATTTTATATAAATTTTATATTGTATAATATATTTGATTCTTAATTTTTATTATTATATAAATCAGCAAATATAATCTTAATTTTTTTTCATTTTAATTTTATTTGATTCTTATCAAAACCTATTCCTATAAGATTCTTTAAATCTATAAAAACATATAAGATTCTTTAAATCTATAAAAACATGTCTGTTTACTTTATAAGGTGGGGTTTGAGATTAGAGGATAAAACTTCAAGGTTTTTATAGGGTTATGACAAGTCAAATTTTATAAGGGTAGATGAAGATTTGATAAAAATATTTTTTGAATTTACTTTGAATGGGAATACTAATTTTTTAATAAAATGAATTAGGTTGATAGACTCAGCTTTTTCCTTTTTGATTGTCCGGAGTAACCCATTAATAGAAGTTATGCGAGGCTTGTGATATCTACTTGTCGGGCGAATCAATTCGTAAATGGAGTGAAATGTGGGAAACTCATAGCAAAGAAGAAACCATTTGGTCACAAGATCATTTTAGTTTTTGTCGCTTTATTAGGACGGACAACGAGGGTCGTACATCGAGTGGAAAAAACTGTAGCTGAATAATATAGATAATTATAAAGATATGTTTTATATATTTCAACCATACATTGATTTTCTTGGCAAAAAAAAAAAAAAACATACATTGATTTTATTTTTCGGCAAAATGTAGATAACTTTCACAAAAATTCCATATACATATTGAAAATTATTTTATTTTTTCCCAAATTCAATTGAGTTTATCAAGATTTAAGTTAGTCATTTAAATTCTCTATATTTATGATAAAGTTCAGTTAATTTCTTTTATATATTAACCGAGTCTGTGATGTGTACATAAAGGAATTGAATCTGAAACGTAATAAGAACTTCATTAAAAATTGCATAAAAGTATTTAAATGATTCACACGAAACATTGAAGAGATGATTGAATTTTGCTGTAAATGTAATTGGTAAGGGTGCCCACAATTTGGCTTGGTTTACCTCTCTAAATCAAATCAAATCAGATCAAACTAAACCATGAATTATGGTAAGATTTTTCCTATCACTTCGAAAGAATCATACATTTTGCTTGAGAATTTTTTAACAAAAAAATAAACAATACTTTAATTCGCTTCAAGGTTTGAACTATAAATAATTGACAACAGATTATTTTATTGAAGATATAAAATAATTGATAATAAAAAAAGAGAAAACAATGTCCATTTACGAAAGTATACATAAAATCATAAATTTAGAGTTGTAGGGAGCGAACAAAAACATCCATCAATAATATAAGCTGTTGTTCTTGTATATTTATAACCTAAGAAAGCAAGTTGAAGCAAATCTTTTTTTTAAAAAAAAAAGAAAATAAAATAATCAAATCCCACACTAGACTTTATAACTTATCACACCAATGTTCTACTTTAATATAAAATTATAAGATTGAAAATGTGATTAAAAAGTACTAATTTGAATAAATCATGAGTAATTGATTTTTTAATGAATGATAAGATGCTGTGGGAATGGACGTAGGATCATATGATGGGGGGTTAGATTCTCATTAATCAAGTTGGGATTAGAATCATCTTTAAAAAAATATTCACTTGCTGTTGCAATTATATTGGATTTTATATATGTATAAGGATTTCATTAACGATTGCATTCATAACATTTTCTATATAACATCATAAGATAAAAAAATTCTTTGATGAGGTGATTAGAGGTGCTTAATGTAAAATAAACTTTTTAGTGATATATGTAAGGGTATAATTGGCTTGAGTTTAAGCTTGAGCTTTGCTCTTTTTAAAAACTAAAAGCTTAAGCTCGGGTCGAGTTCAACCGAGTTTTAAATTTTAAGCTTGAGTTTGATTAAAAAATATATATAATAAGTTCGAGCTCAACTCAATTAACTTGATTAAGCTTTAACCTTTTATGAAAATTTTATAAATCTTTTTTAACCAATATCGGATTTTCTTATATTTAAATATATTAAAAATTATATTAAACCCAATTAGACTTACTAACTTAGCGAGTTTAATATTTTAAAACTCAAGCTCAACTCGATCTACTATTCAAGTATATGTATTAATTGAAATCTAATTAATAATTTATAAAAAGATAAAACAAACTTTGTATATAAGACCTATGCATTTTTATTTTAGAAAAATATATCATAAAAGATATTTGAATTGAAAATTGTAAGTAGAGCAAAAAGAGCAATTTGGCATTAATATAATTATTATAAGATCTCTTTTCATGATAATTTTGCATTTATTTCATTAGCAATGCTTAAAAATATCATTTTGAATATAAGCTATTATGTAATTGATCATTCAATAAAACACATTTATTTTCATAATATTAAATGTAAAAAGAATTGTTAAAAATCCAAATCAAATGATTGGAATTATTTTGTCAATAGTTTATGTGATAAAATCATAACAATTGTAATATGGGCAATGTAACTATTATTTATGACATTTTAGTATTAAAAAATACTAATGTATGAGAATTTATCTAATTAAATGTGATTTTGTAAAGAATGAATTTAATGTTGTTAGTTATTATGAATAAAAAAGATAGAAAAAAAGCTAAAAAAATTATTACTCGAGCAATAAATGTATCTTGGAAGAGTGAAATGGCACATATAAGATTTGAACCCAAAAACTCATATTTAGTAGAATGATTACTTAACCACCTAACCATACTTAATAATATATTAAAATGTTCTCTTTACAATATATATGTGTGTGTGTGTGTGATATTTACTTTTTTATTATGAAAAATTAACTCTTTTATATTTTGATATGCTATACCATTAGTTTTTTTTTTTCGTTTGTATATATAGATATATATATATATATCTTTTCTAAATGGTTGAGTTTGTTTTTTCAGTTTGGTTTGGTCAATCATTTTAAACTAATTAGAAATTTATGGTTTAATTTACTTGGGAGACTTTTTCGAATCCAATTGAGGAAAAACCATAAATATAGTTTGGGTTGATTGGTTTAGTGTGGCTTAAAGTAGAGGTAAACGTATATAGGGTGGGTAGGATACGTGGCTCTATTTGTACCTTATATTGTATGCATAGGTTCCCCAACTTTTGAAACTGAAACTGATCATGTGGCACGTGAAATCATCTTGTACCCTGTAGATTTTATAGGTTATAGAATATCTTGTAGAACTTATAATTTTTTTTTCTAATTTTTCTTATAAATCCAATATGATATGTTTTTAATAATAGATCCTTTTAACTCATAGAAATGAAATCTTAATGCATATTACTTTTATCTTCATAAATGCTACATTGGAAAAAAAGAAACTCACCTTTTTTAACAATAGATTCCACTTTCTCCTAGGCAAAACTTTTGTTAATGATATCAAAACATTGTATACATCTATCTAAATCTTTTTAATAAATTGGTCAAATAATAATAAAGAGTATGCACAACTCTAATATGCAAGAGATATAATGTTTTAGGATTGAAAAGATTGCAATTGTATTCTTTTTTTATATATTAATGTTATTAATTACTATTTTAGGATGTTTATACTTTAAAGTGCAGGTTTCAGAGTGGGTACATGATACTCTAATTTTAGACACGTACCTTATATAGTGGGAATGAGTTTCGATATATTGCTATACTGAATTTATTCTATGATTTTAAATACTCATATGGAATCTATTTAATTAAATAGGATTTAGGAGGCTATTTTGTAAGACAAAATTATACGCTCATCTCTAACTTATGGTATTATTAGATTTTATACCCACCCCCAACATAGACTTCTAATATACTTATTCTTTTCTCCAATCAAGTAAAAGCACTCTTGATGGATGCTAGCTAAGAAATTCTTCAAACAATGCAAATCACAGAGAAATTGCATCCTTTAAAGAGAAAACTTACAGGAGATGCAATAAGAAAGAAGTGAAAATTAGGGTCTTGGAGTTTATGGAACCTCAAAAAGGTGAAGAATGATTCTATTTTCTCGTGGGCAGCTGTCTGGTAGGATTAAGCAAAATGAAAAGGATGGGTCGTGCTATTTATTTTCAGTGGGGTTGCTGTTTTAGGCATCCATTTTACCACACAGCATGACAAGATTCAACAGACTTTTCCAGAAAACTTATAGAAATATTTAATAATAATGGCTATAATTTATCGTGCAATAGGACAAATTTCAAATCCAGTTGTTAGCTTTCTTTAATTGGACTTGTCTATTACTTAATATTATGATTACTAACAAACAACATCATCTCGTGATGTTTCAACGTGCAAAGTCAAATGGATAATCCTAACAAAAAAATTGATAGATATGGAAATATGTAAATATAGTCATAAAGCATGCACATAAATGATATGAATTTCCCATTAATAGCCTTCACAGTACTTATTAAAAATTAATAAAAGATCCTTAATTCATAGTAGATAAATATACTTGACTTGGATCGTCTAAAATTATGATCACTAAAGTTTTCTAAAATTATCCCTTTAAAATATTATTATGTGTAGTTAATAGTGGAGATTAGGAGAAACAATATAATATTACGATGATACCATAAGATATTTTGAAAATTCAAAAATTTCAACCATTAAATCTAGAAAACCTTAAAGTATTTTAGAAGATCCGTTTTTCCCATATGTTTGTTTTATATGTACTTAACTCCTTATATTTTAATTAGGTGTTTAAATACTCAAATCTTTCAAAAATATGCTTCTGTGCATTACTTTACTATTTTGTCTTTCCATAAAATAATAAAAAAAATCATAAAATTAAGGATAAAATAATCATATGTGAGTTCGAATACATCCTTTTAAAAGATTTTGGCTAAGTGCACATTGAAGCAAACATATCGGTTGTATTAGCAAGTTCCCCATTATTCTTTTATAGTTAGATGCAGGATTTAAAAAAAAAGGAAATAATTAACAGATCTCCATTAACGTTCTCGAAGTAATAATTTTTTTTTTCTCTACAGTTTTTATAAAACATATGTATCTCTCTCGTACCTTTATGGCATGGGGCATGGGTCTCATGGTATTATTCATTTAATGGGGAAATTTAAATAGAAAGTGAAGGAGCATGATATTGATGGGAAACAAAAGGCAGGGCGGCAAGCAAATTCTGGTTCTTTTGGTTGGGGTAGGTGAAAGGGAACTTGAGAGGTCATTCAAAGCTTTTATTGGAACATTTAGTGACACCCAGCTACTTCAGGACCCACTTGTGGGAACGACCACATCGAAGAGCAGGAAAGCGAAGTGGATGATTGCTGCCCCAATTCACATGAGCCTATTCACAGTTTCCATCGCACTCTGCGGAAGCATTCAAGCGCTCTTTGATTACTGTCGCATTCTCCTTATTATTCCTTACTACTTGATTGGGTAGATTTCAAATCATTGATTTGGATAAAAGGAAATAGGTAAATCATGTTTAAGAATATTTTCTATTAAGAATACAATATATGAGGATAGCAAGACCTTATTATCATATCTTCAATAGAAAGTGCTAATAAGATAGATACACCATTAAGATAAGAAAACTAATTATTGATTTGTTTTATCTTTCATCTATCTTTTTAGTATGTTCTTAGCATCTATTCAATCTTGTATTTACCAAAAATATGACCCCAACAAAAACGAAGTGTAAATACATATATATATATATATATATTTCTCTTATAAAAGTAGACACCTAATAATGGTATGACGTTAAACTTATTTATCCTTTTTTGTTTTAGTTCTTATAAAAAATAACAATTAAAATATCATTTTTTCAATGCATAAATATATATTCAAAACCATTTTTTTCCTTAAAAGTACATAAATTTTTTCTTTTGAATTTTTATATTCTAATTATTATTTTCATCATAATTATGAAATGAAAATTGATGATATATCAAACAAGATAATTTTTTTCGAATGCCAAATTTCAAATAAATGCAAATCATATAAATAATAGATACATATAAGATATAGAAAGGAAAAAAAAGAAAGAATAAATTATAAGATAGGTTGTGGGTATAGTCTTTAGAGTCATATTTCCACATGATAGAACAAGAATATAACATTTTCATATCTTATATTTATTTTAGAACCTATACCCAAATGTATGAAGTGTACATGGTTCAACATTCCTTTCATCCACATCTAATAAAAATTATCAACTAATAATATTAAATATCATACAATATTATATTTTTACCTAAATGTACAATTGATGCCTTTTATATACATAGACTAGGCCTATCAATCAAATTAGAAAACCTAACACTAATTTACAGTTCTTACTTCCTACATTTTCATCTCTTTTAGTCTAAGTTCTTACAAACACCATTCTAGAGTTACTAATCTACTCAAGCTAGGGGGAAACGAAAAAACCATCTAAACTTCCTTTGCCTCTAAGTCTACACAAAATCCTCCAAAGTAGTCTAATTTCTACGAGTCTCGTTTTCTTTTATCTTAGAGCACTATTAGTATCTTTTTGTTGTTTACTTTATCAATAATAGTGTTGAAGATGATAAATAATAAGTTATGCTTTATTTTCTTTCAAGTTGTTTATTAATATTTGTTGATCGTGGGAATCAACGGGATTAGTTATGTACGGATGAGGATGATCCTCGATGCTGTCCGTGCTCCTTGCTTACGGTCACCAACAAGAAGCTCCTTGTTAGTTTGTTCATGAGGGCCCTTTGATGCTTAAGAGTGGTTGATGCGATGTGTGTGTGTAGGGAGTTTAAGGATCTAAGAGAAGATTCGATACCTTTGGCCTCTTGTGCTATTTATAGTATAGGGTGCTTACTAACTGGGGAATGTATGCTGGCAGCTACGCTTGAACTTGGGGTGGTGACACATCCAAGATTGTGGGTTGTACTAGCCATACTATGAATGTTAGGGAACAATTAATGAGGAGAGAATGAGAGGAAGAGAATAGAAAAGTCGTTGAGGAGGGATGCTTGGTGGGTTTCAAGCAATGCATTAGTTTTTTGTGGTGCGCTTGTGAGAAGAGAATGATCTTAGCCAAGTGGGTGCACGTCTAGGGTTCAGAGAGACTCCATAAGGCTTACGACAGTCGAGCAAGTAGCGAGTGGACTAATGAGTGGCCTAAACAGAGGTAAAGTGCTTAGGAGTCGTCGAAGTGCTTGAGGTCCGCGTAGGTGACCCGAGGTCGGACAGGGCTTACTTGATGAGTTGGTCGTTGCTCAAAGGGTTGCTTGGGGTCCTTGAGTAGCTCATAGGCCTTGGTTCGTGCTTGCATTGGACCTTAGGAGTCAGGCTTAGATTAGACCTTAGGAGTTGAGCTCAAAATGGCCCATCAACAATATCTCATGAGAAAAGTGACTAGTAAAAAGGTTATTGGATAAAAAAAATTAATAGATTTATTTCTTTTGCCGATATAGTTTAATTATTTTAATTAATATTTTATGAACTTTTATTCCTCTTAGTACCTTTTATCTCTAAATCCAGTTTGCTTTTCGAAGTGCAACTAAAAATTTCATAGAAGATCATGCTTGATTTAAAAATTATGTTAAAATCAAGGGGGGAAAAATGTGAGTTGAATAGGGCTACTATGCTATGTTTTCATTTCGAGGCATGAGATCAAGCAAGTCCAATTGGCGCTTATTACCAAGGAAGAAAAATGATTCGGAAAATTCGTAATATATTTGTTTGGATCTTCACGGTACATTTTGCCGCCATGATATATTATCAAAAAGCTAAACTAGTCTATTAACAAATGCCTTAAGAATCTTTGACATATTGGAGTTGTCCACAAAATAGTATCAGCTTGTCCCAGAGAGATGTACATCAGTGCAACTCGCACTGCTGAAAATGTAGCAGTGAAATTTACAGGTTCTAAGGGAGATTTATAACTTAATAGATAAATTTACCTTAAGATTTTAATATTACAAAGGCATTTATTGTTTTATTTGAAGGTTGTTAATTACATTGGAATAAGAGGGATTGGTAGAAAATTTTATATGTTTCACGGGATATCCTATCTACTTTATAAGGTACAAATCTAAGGTGAATTATAGGTATTACCAGGTAGATTCCGATCTCAAAACTTTAAAATCCTAAAAAGTAGAGAACGATTAGGGTTTTATATCCTATCCACTGTGTATTTTGACTCGTTCCAAGTTGATAATACTCTCGAGGTATGATTACGTGTAAGAATTTTTTTTTTTATATGCTCAAGTGGTTTAAGAGTTTGACATAAAATTGATCTCAAATAAAATATAAAAAATTGAATTACTTTTCTAATCATTGGGCATAAAACTCATACATTATAAATCTTTTACAAATTGTAATGTTGTTTAAGGATTAGAAAAGAAAAGAAAAGAAAAGAAAAACTTGTTCATTATACTTATTAAAATCAAACTACTCCCAAACTTAACTAGAAATAGTTCATTGTATTGTTAAAATGTGCTTGCTTTAATCCAATGATTATTTTGCTTTGTATTCAGTCAGCTATCCATGCATGGGTGGCTCATATATATATATATATATAAGATTTTTCTATAGTTTTTCTTTTGAGGGTTGTGGTTAGAAATGTGTACTAGATTGAATTGTAAGGATGTAACAAGGGTAGGTTCAAGATAGATTTTATAAAACTTGAACCTGCTCCTATAAAGTTTAGCATTTCTCAAAATCCTATAAAAATCTAGAGTTTTTATTTCTATTACTAAAACTCGTCCCTATATGCTTTCGGGTTTTCTAGAACCCCATAGGGTTTTTCCTCCTATTACTAGAATTCGTTACTAAAATCATTATGAACCTTATATTAGGGGTGGGCACGGATCGGTTTGGTTTTCCTTCTAAACCAAACTAAACCATAAAAATATGGTTCGATTTTTCATAGTTTTGAACCAAACTATATGGTTCAAATTGAAAATTTTTTCAAACCTTAAAATTTCGATTTGGTTTACAAATCGAACCATATTTTCTAATATAGAAAAATACATTTATGAAATATATAATTTCATGTAAAAAATATTGAATTGATTTAAAAATAACAAGTATTATCAAAATAGAGATTGATGAACTTAATATTTATGTGACCAAAATTTTTCAAATGGAAATTATAATTTATCACAATATAGTATGAACTTTAAGTCAAATTACTTATATAATTTATATATTATGATAATTAAAAAGTTTAATACATATACATTTCAATAAGTGTAAAATAGAAATTCTTTTAAGTGCTATATTATAATAAAACACATTCTTTAGCTGAAGTAAAATGTTACTGTGGTTTTTGTAAAACGACTTGATTCGATTTTATAGATTATTTAAGTTTATCCTTCTAAACCAACTATAAATTTTCAGTTTGGTTTAAATTGAGAATTTTCTAAACCATAGGTTTGGTTTAGTCAGTTTTTTCGTTTTTTGTTGTCTACCCTTACTTTATAGTCGAATTACCAAATGCTAATTATATAAAATATTTTGTTTAGGTTTTAATTTTTTAAATTGCTATTAGTATATCTTAAAGGATTTTCATAAAAAATGCTTAATATTATTTAATCTTTTTAAACAAAAAATATAAGATAAGGTCAATGAATTAATTATTATTTCTTATTGGGTTGGATTTCCCATTGTTTTTTTTTTTTTTTGGAAATTTAAAAACTGGATCCTAAATCCTATAGGGTTTTTAATGGATTTGGTGGCTCTAGTACCTTATAACAACCTGCCTGATTACATCCATATAAAATTGTAATCCTTTTATAAAAGATTGATTTGAACCATAATTAGAAAGGTTTGTAAATTGTTTTTTCTGGTTCCATCTAATTTGTTTGAGTTTTGATTCAACTTCAACCTTCTTTTTCCTAACCTTTTTGGTTGTCTTGATATTATAAAAGAAAAAATTAGAGGTTTTGAATTTTGAACATATATATTGTAGTTTATGAGATAAAAAACATTTATCTATTATTCTTTTTCTTTCGATCTAAAGGACAGCTGATTTGTTGAAATGGAAACACAATACACACAAAGGCTAACACATAGCAACAATACACACACGAACATACTAGGGCACCTCTTGCATCATACATTCAATAGTATTGCCCTGTTACAATATATAGGAGACTACATAATTGGGATTTTTCTATCCCTATGCATAATGGTATAAGCACAATCCATAAACAACATTTATTTACAATCATCAAGAGGCATAACTTGATGATCCTTCTTGCCAAGTTATTTGCTAAACTGTTTGCTTCCCTTAGAACAAAAGTGAGTCAGTGGTCTTCAAGTAATGAGAGCTTTTCCTTGCATCCTACAAACATAATAAGATATTTATTAATTACATTAGACTAATTCTGTAGCAAGTGTATCGATGTTTTGGAGTTTGTGCAAATGGTTATCTTTTTTATCCCCATTAAAATATATTAATCTATACCCTAATATAATGCCTACAGTTTTGCAATCAATATGTCTATCTATTAAACTTTCCGGGAATAGCCCATAATCTACCTTCTATCCTCATCTTTAATAATTCCTCCTACTATTGCTGTTTATCCATACACTTTAACGGATGCATTAGAATGCAGTTTAACCCACCCTTCTTGTGGATGTTTCCAAGATACTACCTCTTGTTGTATTTTATATTTTCTCTTCTTATGTTTAATATAAGCTCAAAACTCATATGCTCTTTGTCTGACCTTGTGATGGATTTGCTCTTGTGTACTACATGGACTTAGGGATTGAAACACATCACTAGTTCTAGATTGCTACAATGACCATATGGCATAATAGAATAAGACTACTTGAGGTATGTTAGGGGATAATTCTTGTGATTTGGTTATCTTATAGTTAGTTTGTATCCATTGTTCAAACTGTTCATTGTTATGTAAACAAGCTAGATTTAAAATAGCCCATAGACTACGCGCCTCTGTGCATCTCCTGAATACGTAGTTTAGATCCTTTGCCTTTATATTACATGAAGAGCAATTAGAATGTACTCCATTAATAATCTTACTAACCCTTTCTATTGTGGGTAAGATGTTAGTCATTATTCTTTATAAGAGCAATTTTATTTTTGAAGCTAATGGGGTATTCCAAATCCATTTGAAATGGCACAAGTGCACTTCTTCTAGCAATTCTAATTTCTTGTGTATATCACTTAATTGTATATTCAAACTCCCCTAGCTTGATAAACATTCCTTATCCATTCCATCTTCTGTTATAGTAATTTGTGCTAGTTGTTCCTTTGACTAAGTAGAGATTGGGTAGCCAAGGATCTCTTCATTCCAAGTTGTTTCTTTGCATTTCTAGTAAAAGGGCTATTGAAGATTAGTCCTAACCTTCCAATGTTTGTCTAAGAGTCGAACCATCTATTATTCTTTCACTTATTGAATATTGAATGCTAAGTATAAAAACAATTCAATCTTTTCTTTATTTTCTTGCTAAAGTAGATGGTCCTGGCCTTTTCCTTTTCCTCATAATGGATCCATTATTAAATTATTTCCATAATTCAGGATCTTAAGTTTACTTGAGACTAAATTAAAATGGGACACTCAACTTTTAGTGTCTTTTCCCTTTGTAAAATTTGTTTTATTAAATAATCCTAAATTGGGAACAGGTTAGGTTATACCTATGATCTTGCCCGATAGGGTTAGATCTGAAACTGGCCCTACCGTGATCAGTCCTGATTGTTTATGGACCTGTTAGATCCATGGGTCATAGGTAGGTCATCTATCCAAGCTTGTGAATCGGATGGGTTTAACTTAACATGATCATTAAAGAAAAAAGAGAAAAATCATGCAAAAAGGATAGCATAAAATAAAAATTTTAAATGAAAAATTAAATAATTGTAAGTACCGCAATTAGATAGTTCGGATTTGGTATATAAAATTTAGGGCTATCGTGTAAGTTGCTTGATCGAGTCTGAATTTTATGAGAAAGTTAAGAATATAAGTAGAAATAACCTTATAAGTTTGAATTTATAAAAATAACATAATGAAATAATTAAACATTATATTAATAGGATGTATGTACATTATTTGTTATTTTATTAGAAATGTATAAAATGGGTTTCGATAATTGATGAATCCCTACAGATAAATTATATACACACTAAAAATTATAAAAAATGATATAAGGAATATTTAGGAATATTTATTTGTATTAAATATGAATTTACGTGTGGGAAAAATACTTAAAATTACCTAAATTATCTAATTAATACTAAAATATACTAAAATAAATATAGAAAATTAATAAAAATCATAAAAAAATTATGTGGCAATCTTATATACCTTGTTTAGAGGTGTGGTAGCTTTGCGATGTTGTTTGGAGTACAATTGCATAGCTTAAGGCCACTCAAGGATGATTAATAGGTAAAGTATATGACACTTAGTCACCTAAATTCTGTCAATCGACAAACTCCTCTCCTTATATATTCAGGTTAGCCTTTTTGGAGTTAGTTTAGTCACATTAGTATGTAGAAAAAATATTGGAAGCCTAGAAAGAGTCAAGAGGAAATTATACAAAAATATAATGCATTTAGAGCTAAATTAGAGTGAAGGTTAAACCAAGACCTGATACAAAATGACCACCACCATTGGAAAGGGGAGGCAACACCAAGGGTTGTCAACAATCATCTAGGGGTGGACGGTGGCCGGAGTTGGCAATGCTAATGAATCACCCAAATTAACCCAATTTTCATTAAATTGATAAAAGAATGATTTTTGTCCAAAAATTATGAAAAAATATGTTCTAGCATATTTTTGTATGTAGTTCTTAGAAAAAAATATTATTTTATTGGAATTAAGTCTCGAAATATGTCACCCTTAAGAAATCATTAAACTCGAGCCAATTTTGTTTTCATTTTCAAAAACCTTATCAATGTTGTTTCAACTCCAAAATTTTTATGTAAACTACCTATAATATGTATTAAATTACCATTAAGATTTTTTCGTGAAAACTATTTTATAAATTTTTATTTAATTTTTAGGCTTTAGAAAATCCTATTGAAGAGCTTTTTTTAAAAAAATATACTTAATGATTTTCTAAGAAATTGACCTAGATTTTGATTTGGTGGGTCTTTTGGTATATTGTAATATTTAATGGTGCTGAGCAATGAAATATATGGTGCTGGAAGTGTTGGATTTGAATATTATAGATTTGGTGTTGATATATGTATCTAATATGTAAGGTATTGATATAATGAAATAAGGTGTGATTGATTCAAACCGAAGAGATGAGGGCAATATGGTGTACTTTGATTCTCGTTAAGAATAAAAATTATGGTAAATTATTCTACAATGTGGAGTGTGTTATGATCAGAAGCTAATTTAGAAACTAAGTTAAAGACAAGGTGTATAGAGTGAACTAGGAAGTTAATTGGAAACTAAATCAGAGAATTTATATACCTGAAATATAGTTAGATAAACTTTAGATAATGGGTTAGAAGGAATTTCTAAGACCTATGAGTAAATCATAATCGGGAGTTGAATTAGAGACTAAATCAGAAATTGAATAATAGGTTATGTAAATGGAGACTAATCACAAAAGACTTAAAATTTGGATAATTAAGTATAGTAAAACTCTAAACTAAAAATAATAATCAGAGTTACATGATAAAACTTATATATAGTAGTTGTATGAATACTAAAATGATATTTATATTATAAGGATTAGCAGTAACACAATATCACAAGTTGTACCTTAGTGAGTAAATGGGAAGTCTAGATAAGTTTAAGATCAATACGTTACTATATTTTGAAGTACTATGAATAGCATTCAGAGACATAAAATTGTACTTGGTTGTGAGTAACGTGCTTGTAAGTAACATGCTTGTGTGTTTCTAAGCTTAATTGTATACTACTGGCTTACTGTTATGGATTGCAATTATTTGTACTACGTGGAATTATTTGATCACCTTAAATTGAACTTAATTATAATTGACGTAAAACCTTAACCAGATATGAATTGCAACTCATTAGGGGACAAATAGGATTCTCTGACTAAATACTGACCCTTTTGAAAGAGATAGTTGAAATGGTCCATTCTTCAACCTTAATCAAACTAAGTGATAAGAGAGTAAGTCCCATTAAGGGTAAAGATGGTGGTTTAAAGGTAGTTGTAGGAGGAGTGATGTGATAGGAATTAACTCCCTAAACCAGTCACTCGAAGTTGAGTTAGAGGATTGTGAGGACTTACGTAGAGACTACTAGCCCTAAAACTTATTCAGGATGAGGATTCCTTCATTAATCTCAATATTTTACACTTCTTGATATGTTTTGGTATGGCTGAACACACAAAGTCCAATATCACACAAACCAACGAGTGGGTTTGAACTGTGAGATGGTCCAAAAGCTAAATGATAGTCGAAGGTTGAGTAGGGGTTCCTGTGCACCAATAATGGATATGACGTTCCAATGTCTCATACGAGCTCGGGTTACACTTGATATGACACACAAGTGTAGTTGGAGGTCATTCGCCATTGGTCTACGCTTAAGGAGCTAAATAAGAGTAGCTCGATAGTAAGTAAAGCTCAATAGTAAGTAGCAAAACACTTTGCTCAAGAGAGTATGGTTGATAAATTCAATGTGATCACCTATACGACTATTACAATATACAAGTATTTATATAACTCGATTAGGGTAAATCCTAGGTGAGAGTGAATTACAAAAATGATTCTTGCTAGTAAAGGAAAAGGGGAATTTTACAAGAGTATCAATATAATCATGTAAAAAGAATATCTTATGGCAAAAAGGATAGTACGGATGTTAGAAAAGGATAGCGTGCATGGTTTGCTCATTCGTGGTCCCAATGATACTGCTGGTTAGGTAGGGGCGGATCTTAATCAAATCAAATCAACGTTGGCATTTTGGTAGCTCAGATAGTTAGGGTTAGATAGGGGTTGGTTCGGAGGTAACTCATTCTTGGGGTTGGCTTCGAATGATCGGCTCCTAATAATATTAGCTCGACTTCAGCATTGGTGAGGTTGGCTTTATCTTAATTTGATGCTTAGATTGGTGTGTGGTATTGGGGTTAGCTCAGTACATCGGCTGGTAATCTCGATAGTTTCCTGGATGATGTAGAGAGTAAAGTAACTTAGTACATTAGATTGGGGAATGCATTGCTCCTCGGCACCTACCTCACCTCAGATAGCTCGGTAAACCATCCGAGTGAGCCAACGGATTTAGGAGTGTATGATTGGTCCTTGATTCTTATCATCCCTTTTAGGTTATTTGGGATTTGGGATCAAATTTGGCTCAGTTCTAGGTTGTTCGTCTTTAGGAGTGTAAGGTTGGAGATCGACAATGTTGAAGGAGTCCGAGACTTTGTATCCTTTAGCTAATACAATCTTGTAAGCATTAGGATTAATCTTTTCAAGTACTTTATAGGGTCCATTGGCTCTAGGAGACAACTTACTCTTCTTCAAGTTTGGGAATTGTTCCTTGTTGAGATGTATCTAGACTAGAATATCTGGTTGAAATTCTCTCTTCTTTTGTCCTTGGCTTTACTCCTCGAGCTTAGTAATAGCTCGGTTTAATTGCTCTACAACCTTATAGTGCATGGCTCTAATGGCCTCAATTCTTTCTATGGCTGGTTAGTCATCATTAGGTTTTGGTTGGGGTGCTTGGTCCATCGAGAACTTAGGGTTAAACTCATAAGCGACCTTGAATGGAGAAATGTTTGTTACACTGTAAGCAGTCTTATTGTAGGCTAACTCAATGATAGGTAGACATGGATCCCAATTAGCTATGTTTCGTTCGACGAGAACCCACAACAAAGTTCCTATAATTCTACTAGCAACATTGGTTTATCCATCAGTTTGTGGATGGTAGGACGTACTGTAAATAGCTTGGTTTCCATTTGTTTCCATAGTGTCTTTCAAAAGTAGCTCATGAACTTTGGGTTTCGGTCTGAAACAATGGTCTTGGGGACCTTGTAAAGCTTGATTATTTCCTGTAAGAAAAGAATAGAGATAGTTGAAGCATTATTAATTTTGAAGCAAGGCATGAAATGTGTCATCTTGCTAAATCGGTCCATAACCACCATGATGGAATCTTTCCCTCGAGACATTTTTGGCAACCCTAACATAAAGTCCATACTTAGCTTATACTAGGGTTTGGTTGGGATAGGCAAGGGTAGATAGTGTCCTTGCTCGGCTTGGCTTTTTGCTTTTTGATAGGTCGCATACCTTTTTAGTACGAATTGGACATCTCTTTTCATCCTTAGCTAGAAGAATTTGGATGAGAGCATCTCATGGGTTCGGCGCTGGCCAAAGTATCTTGTTAATTTACCTCCATGCATTTCGCGTGCTAGCAATTCTCTTATAGAACAAGTCGGGATTCATAGTCTCCTTTTCTTGAACAAGTATTCATCTTCCCTATGATAGTCATCTAGAGTTTGTCCCTCCTCACATTGGGCATAGATGGGACCAAAATGTGGATCCTCAACATATACACTCTTTATCGAGGAAAAACTAAGTAGTCTTGTTTGCAGCTCAATCAGGTGGGTATGTTGTCTTGATAGGGCGTTAGCCACTACGTTATTCTTCCCATTCTTATATTTCACGATATAAGAAAATTCCTCCATGAACTTGACCCATTTAGCTTGTCTTTGAGATAACCTCAATTGGCTCTTTAGATAGTTGAGTGTAGCTCCTCGAAATTTCTTGCTAAAGTAAGCAATAGGTCGACTTTCTTACATCAGTACAGCACCAATGCCTAGTTAGGATGCATCACACTCTACTTCAAACACTTTATCAAAGCTCGACAGAGCTAAGATAAGGGCTGTAGTCAGCCTCTTCTTTACTTGCTTAAAACTTCTCTACTCTTTCTCTCCTTATCTGAATTTAACATTCTTCTTTGAGAGTTCAGTGAGTAGGGCCACAATTGTACTAAAATTCCTTATAAACCTGCGATAAAATGACGCCAGACCATGGAAACTCCTCATGTCGGCCTAAGTGATCACTATTAGCCATTTGGTGATTGCTCTAATCTTCTCTTCATTAACTCGTATGCTATCGCTACTTCCAACAAATCCTAAGAATATCACTTCGAATCAACAAAATTCGCACTTCTTTAGAATGGTGTAGAGTTGTTCAACTCAGAGTTTTGCAAAGATGCTTCAGAGGTGTTGCTGGTGAGCCTCTAAGTTAGAGCTATACACCAAGATGATGGGAATCAAGCTACGAGACCTCTAACCCGCAGCCGAGCCTAAGGACTAAAGCGGTTGGCACGACGAATCCTTATATTCAAACCAACCCCTATTGAGACTGAGTACTTCCTTGTTGAGTCAACTTTAATGCCGTACCATATGACTGCCCATTATTTTGTGGTATGTCGAGTTGATGATTACTCTCTAATGCTGAGCTGACCAATCACTCGGCATCATCCTTGCCAAGAGATAGAGAATCCAGACTGACTAAGCCATCCCTAGTCGGACAAGCCCATCTGTTTGTACTTTTTGTCTATATTTCCTAACAACTACGCTAATGCAGCATCGCCATGTGTACAGTATCATATGTAGAATCTGTAGCACCAATAATTGTTTTCCTTATATATTTAGTTTTACCCTTTTATATCGTGTACATTGCTTTTTTAGGAAATGTCTTTATTGTCTTGTCTCTTTTAGGCAAGTTGCTTTAACTTACGGGTATAAATACCTTTATACTTGTAGGTGTAATATATCATCAGATTACCTTCAATATACTTGAATACTTTCTTCTTTGCGTAAACACTATTTATTTACTATCAGCGTTGCTCTTAGTCTTTCCCTTAAGCAAGGTTAGGTGGTGAGTAATCTCATTGGACCAATTCGTGTGTCATATCGAATTATACCGTGAGTCCTCGGAAGTTCCATTGGTACGTTATATCCTTTGAAGTTGTTGTTTCATTTGTGATTTTTACCCTTTTGGTACCTTTCTCGATTAACCTTTTTCGAGCTTTTTGTAAGCTTAGACCTACCTAACGATCAGCCTTGTCTGTTTTTGGTCATGGTTCGCAACATCTTGGTATAAGAGCAGAGGTTTTGTATAAGCTGTAGTTAGTTCTTCTTGAGTTCTATTATACTCTGTTTTGCGTATGAGAAATAGAGTAAGTTACTATGATCATTTGACTGCTATGTTATTAGTTGTTTATTTTTTGAAGTGTTTGTTTAAATTTTGAATTTGTAAGGAAAAATGACAGACCCAAGTATGAATGTTAGTGCTGGTAATGATAGTGGAGTTGTCCATCATGGACAACAATCTCGAGGAACTCTCAGAAGCACTGACAAGAGACTTGATGAGGTAGTTAACATTTTAGTAGATCTGACTTGAATTGTTCATGTACTATTTTGTCGACCTACTGATGCCGCGCAAAACACCCTATAAGCTGCTCAACTTATTAAAGGTCAGAATCTAGCTTGACCAGTTCGAGGTGGAGGAGTTGGTGGACGAGTAAGGTGAATGATAGACTTAAGAGAGCTTAATGAGGAGGAAGAAGAGTATTTTGAGGAGGAGCATATACAAGTCCCTAGAGTATTCGACCATGTGAAGCTTCAAATTCCGAGTTTCAGTGGATTTGGGAATGTTGACGAGTATCTAGATTGGGAAGAGAAGGTAGAGTGTGTGTTTAATTACTATCAATATGAGAATTATGAAAAAGTGAGGACTACTACTATTGAATTTTTCAGATATACCGCCATGTGGTGGGAGAATTTTCAAGCCATGAGAAGAAGAGAGGGGTATCGAGAGATTAACACTTGGCTCGAGATGAAGAGAGCGCTCAGAAATAGATTCATGTCGGAAACATATCTCCAAGATACTTTCACTTGGCTTCAGGAGTTGAGACAAGAAGGCCAAATTGTTGATGAGTATGTTCAATAATTCTAAATGCTTATGATACGATGCGAAGTGGAGGAACCACCAGCTCGAACAATCTCAAGATTTATTATTGGATCGAGAGGACACATTCGAGACATTGTGGAGCTCTAATGATTAAACACAATGGATGAAGCTGTTAGGATTGCCCAGCGAGTAGAGAGGCAAAGAAGGAGTTGAGTAACGACCAAAATGTTGACTAGCCGACCTGGTCAAGCAAGCCACTAAGCTTAGTCAAGTACCGAGCCGAGTAGAAGGGTTGATGTCAAAGCCGAGTAGAAAAGCTGACCTGATGGTGAAGTGCCAACCCGAACTTATGAGAAGGGGAAAGGGTCTGGTAGGAAGACGAGGTGGATCAAGTGCTTCCAGTACTAGGGGTTTGGACATATGACTGCTCAGTGCCCGAACCGAAGGACGATGGTCATTAAGAGAGACATCTCAAAATTAGAAATAGAGAGTACAAATGAGAAACCTGAAGAGGAAGAGGAGGTTCTTACTGAGAAAGAACTGATTGAGAAGGACGTGTTTCTCGAGGACTTAGACCAGTTACTCATGGTTATCCAATATACTATGAGCGTAAAACCCTTACGAGAGGAAGAGCAGAGAGAGAATTTGTTTCATACCTCTTGGAAGGTAAATGATTAGATGTGTGCTCTCATTGTAGATAGTAGAAGTTGCACCAGTGTAGCATCGGCCAATCTTGTTTTAAAATTGAAGCTATCGACTATTGCACATCTTAGGCCATACAAGTTACACTAGTTAAGTGAGAAAGGAGAATTTGCTTCCGACGTGTTGCCTATGTATGCTTCCCACGTGTTGCTGGGTAGGCCGTGGTTGTTTGACATGAGAGTTATACACAACAGCTACAGGAACACATATATGTTTGAGAAGGATGACTGAAAGATCACGTTGAATTTGATGCCGCCGAGAGAAGTTCATAAGCTACAAATGAAACTCGCTCGCGGATCAAAGAAAGCTCTGGTGATGAGTAGAGCCAAGTTTTAAGAGGCCATCAATACCGATGAGCTGACCCTATTGTTGGTCAGGCGACTATTAGAAATGAAGGAGTAAGGTGAGCTTTCCCAAGAAATCAAGGAGTTGCTAGATGACTATGCCGACCTATTCCCAGAACAGTTACTTGAAGGGTTGCCCCCTTACTTGAGGCATAGAGCACTGCATTAACTTAGTACTTAGCGTTGCACTGCCGAATAAACTAGCTTATCGGATATATCATGAGCAGGCTTTTGAACTCCAATGTCAAGTCAATGAGTTGCTAGAGATAGGCTATGTAAGAGAGAGTCTTAGCCCTTAACCTCCACTTCTAGTACCGAAGAAGGATGGAACTTAGTGGATGTGTGTTGACAGTCGAACGGTGAACAAGATCAAGATCAAATACAGGTATCCGATCCTAAGGCTAGAAGACATGTTGGATGAGTTGAGTGGAGCCAAGATTTTCAGCAAGATTGATCTTAAATCTGTCTACCACCAAATCTACATGAGACCAGGGGACGAGTAGAAGACTGCATTCGGGACATAGATTTTACGAGTAGATGGTCATGCCCTTCAGCTTATCAAACGCCTCGAGCATTTTCATGAGACTTATGAATCATGTGTTGAGAGATCTCGTAGGGAAGTGTGTTGTGGTGTACTTTGATAACATCTTGGTCTATAGTGCCAACATATTGAGTCACTGTGAACATCTCAGAGTAGTCTTGGATATCCTTCGTACCGAGAGACTATTTGGTAATCTAAAGAAATGTTGCTTTTGTCAGGAGGAAGTAGTATTCTTGAGCTATGTAATTAGTGGAGGAGGCTTTTAAGTCGATGATGAGAAGATCCGAACAATTGTTGATTGGCTAACTCCTACTACTTGTGCCGATGTGAAAAGTTTTCATGGACTGGCTTTGTTTTACAGAAGATTCATCAGAAATTTCAGTACCCTTGCTGCACCACTTACTGAATTAATAAAGAAAAACATCGATTTTCGATGGGGAGAAAGAGAGGAGAGGAGGTTTTCTGAGGTAAAAGAAAAGTTGACTTTCGCCCCGGTATTAGTACTACTTGACTTCAACAAAATTTTTGAGTTGGAATGCGACGCATCAAGCATTGGAATAAGTGCTGTCCTGATGCAAGAAGACCGGTCAATTGCCTTCCAAAGTGAGAAGTTCCAAGGTCCACAGTTGAACTACTCTATATATGATAAGGAACTTTTGGCACTGATCCGAGCGATGTAAGTCTAGCAACATTATTTATTGCTGAGAGAATTTGTTATATATATTGACTATGAATCGCTGAGGTACCTCCGGAGTTAAACCAAGTTGTTGAAGTAGCAAGCAAGATGGGTTGAATTCCTTGAGGGATTCAATTTTGTAATTAAGTACAAGCAAGGAAAGAGTAAAGTAGTTGCAGATGCTCTTTTGAGGAGATATGCGCTTTTATTGAAACTGCAAACTAAATTATTTGGGTTTACGAGTATCAAAGAACAGTACTTTGAGAATCCGCACTTTGGACCTATAATTTCACGATACGTAGATAGGAGAACAGTGGAGGAGTATTACGTAGAGGATGGCTACCCGTTTCGAGGGGGGAAACTATACGTACCGACTTGTACTTTATGGGAATTATTAACTAGGGAAGTCTACAGTAGAGGACTTGTCGGATACTTTAGGGAGCGGATGACTTGTAAATTATTGAATGGCTAATTCTTTTGGTCGAGAATGCGGAGAGATATGCATCGAGTTGTCGAAAGTTGTGTTGTGTGCAAAAAGGCTAAGTGCTAAGCTGAATAAGGGAAAGCAATGCCCCTACCTGTTTTGACGAGACTGTAGACTGAATTGAGCATGAACTTTGTTTTCAGACTGCCGTAAACTATCTAAGGCAAAGATTCTATAATGGTTGTTGTGGATTGGTTTAATAAGATGGCACACTTTGTGTTCTAAACTAAAACTAACGATGCTTTGGCTATTGCTTCTCTTTTCTTTTAGGAGGTTGTGCGGATACACGGTATGTCAAGAAGTGTAGTCTTCGACAGAAACCTGAAGTTCTTAAGTCATTTCTAGAGAACCCTGTGGCGTCGGCTGAGAACCAAATTGCTCTTCAGTATCTCATGTTACCTCTAAACTAATGGCCAAATAGAGATGATTAATCGTACTTTGGGTTCACTGCTCCATGCTGTAGTAAGCAACTCCGTTGATTGGGACGTCTACCTGCTAGTAGTCAAGTTTGTCTATAACTGAACCGTACATGACACCACTAAGCAGACTCCCTTCGAAGTGGTTTATGGATTTAATCCCAAGTTGCCCCTTGACCACGCCCTTATACTAACACCCATGCAAGGGGACCTCGACACCTCGATCAGAGCACAATCTCTTCAGCACATCTATGATAAGGTCACTCAGCACATCGACTAAGTTGCTAGAAGAATGTGAGAAAAGACCAAGGGTAAGTTAGCTAAACAATTTTGGTCAGGAGACTTAGTATGGTTCCACTTCAGCAAGGAATGGTTCTCGAACAAGAGGTAAAACAAATTATTTGCAAGAGCGAAAGGATCTTTCAAAATCCTCTAGAAAATCAGTAATGATGCCTACAGGTTGGAACTGCCTGAGGATTATGGGGTTTTTAACACCTTCAACATTGCCGACTTCAGTCTATATCACCTTGACGGAGAATTGAGTGAACATCATTTGGATTTGATCTTAGATCTAAAACAACCTGGAGGGAATAATGGAAATCAAACTATGGGACCTCTGACTGGCAGCTGAGCCCGAGAACTAGAGGGACTGGCATAACTAGAGGGGCTGGTATGATAAATCCTTATGTTTTAACCAACTCTTGCCAAGGCCGAGTACTTCCTTGCCGAGTCACCTTTAATGCCATGCTGTATCACCACCCATTGTTCTATGGTATGCCGAGTTGATAATTACTTTCTAGTATTGAGTCGACTAATCACTCAGCATCATCCTTACCGAGAAGTCGAGAGATAAAGAATTCGGACTGACTAAGCCATCCTTACTCGGACAAGCTCATCTGTCTGCACTTTTTGTTTGCGTGTATAGTATCAAATGTAAAATCTGTAGCACAAATGATTGCTTTCTATGTATATTCATTTTTACCCTTTTATATCGTGTACATTGTTTCTTTAAGAAATGTTCTTATTGTCTTTTCCTTTTTGGGCAAGTTGCCCTAACCTACGGATATAAATACCTTTGTACTTATAGCCGTAATAGATCGGATTGCCTTCAATACACTTGAGTACTTTCTTCCTTGCGTAAACACTGTTTGTTTACTATCGGTATCGCTCTTATCATTTTCCTTAAGTAAAGTTAGGTGGCGAGTAACCTCATTGGACCAATTCGTGTGTCATATCAAATCGTAACATGAGTCATCGGAAGTTCCATTGGTGCATCATATCCTCTGAAGCTGTTCGTAGGTTTTGCTTACTGTTTCATTCGTCATTTTTACCCTTTTGTACCTTTCCCCATTAACTCTTTTTGAGCTTTCTACAAACTTGGACACATCCAGTGACCGGCCTTGTCTATTCTTGGTCACAGTTTACAACACCAAGATGTCATCAAAATAAACCACAACAAACTTCCCCATTAATTCTCGAAGCACATGATTCATAAAGTGCATAAATGTGCTTGGCACGTTGGATAATTTGAATGGTATTACAAGTCATTCATATAATCTATGGCGTATTTTGAATGAGGTCTTCCACTCATCACCCTTACACATTCGAATATGATGATATCTTGATTTAAGGTCAATTTTGGAGAACACTCTTGCTCCACTTAACTCATCTAGCATGTCATTAAGTCTTAGTATAGGATACCTGTACTTGATGGTGATTTGATTGATTGCTCGGCTATTTATATAGATTCTCCAAGACCCATCTTTCTTTGGCACCAATAAGGCTGCCATAGTACAAGGGCTAAGGGACTCATGCACATATCCCTTCTTTATCAGCTCATTTACTTACTTCTGCAGCTTGATGGCCTGTTCAGGATTCAACCTATAGGCAAGTCTGTTTAGCAGTGTGGCTTTTCGCTGCAAATCAATTGTATGTTCAATACCTCACTTGGGAGGCAAACCTTTTGGTAGTTCATTTGGGAACAGATTGACGAACTCTTCTAATAATTTTTTCACCTCTATGGGTTGCTCCCCCTCTTCGGATCTCATCTTTAATATTCTTTGGACCAACAGATAGGTCAATCCTTCAAGCTCCAACTCGCCTTTTAGCTTAGCATGAGTTATTACCAAAGCCTCATTCTTTAGGGTCTAGTTAAGTTGGGTCTGCATGACTTTTACCTTCTCAGCAGTCATAGGACTCAATTTCATCCTCCTGCCTTCATACTTCAAGGAATATGTATTCCTCATTCCATTATATATCACTATTCGATCGAACATTCATGGTCATCTAAGCAGAATGTGAGACACACTCATAGCCAACACATTACAGAGTACTTCATCTTGGTAATTGCCAATGCAGATTGGTACGGACACCTGGTTGTTCACTTGTAAGGCTCCTTTATCACTAAGCCAATGTGGCTTATAAGGTTTTGGGTGAGGCTTGGTTTGCAATTTTAATTGTTTGGTCATAAATCTAGAGGTTGCATTGGTGCAGCTTCTGTTGTCAACGATTAAGGCATATAGTGACTCCTTCACCTTATACTTGATATGAAAGAGATTTTCCCTTTGTTCATCTTTTGTTACAAGGCTGACACTCATCGTCCTTCTCAAAACGAGTGTGACTGACATAAAGTTTCCTTCCTCACGATAGATAACTTCCTCTTCGGATAACTCAATTCATTTGTCCTCTTTTAGCTCCTCAACTTCCTCTTCAGTATTGTTTACTTCAATAATCGGCACCTTGCTACGGATCACCATAGTTTTTTTGTTTGGACATTGATCGACCATATGTCCAAATCCTTAGCATTTGAAATACTTGATCTTATTCATCTTCCTGCTCGAACTCTAGCCCTTCTAAAACTTTCTTAGGACTTCCTTCTCGTTTGCTCGAGTATTCTGAGTAGGTCTATTCTTAGTAACCTTACTTAGTTCCGTTTGCATAGGTCTGCTTGGAACAATTCGGCTACTGTTAGGTCGATTAACTGGTGGTTAAAACCTTTTTGTTTGTTGCCTTTGTATCTTCTTGGTGGCTTAGATTGTGTTATCAAGTGACTTAATATCCATGGTTTCTAGGATATCTCCGATCTTGTACTTTAGTCCATCGATGAATTGAGATATAGTTCGGTCTTCTAGTTCACTAATTTCATATTGGATCATTAGCATACGGAATTCCTTGACATAAGCTTCAACGATTGATCTTCCTTGTCTTAGCTCTTGTAATCTTTTAAAGACATACTGCAAATAATAGCTCACCACAAACCTTCTCCTCATAACCCTCTTCATTTCATCCAAACTCCTAATCTTTCATTTTCCTTCTCTTCTCCAGGTGGCTTGCGAGTTTTTCCACCATAGAGCCACATAACTAGTGAACTCCAACACTGCAAGTCTAACCATTGCATTATCGAGTATTTCGCGGCATTCATACTGCTTTTCAATCTTATCTACCTACTCCAAGTAGTCCTCATCATCACCACTCTTAAAAAAACTTGGAATGTGCATCCTCAACCCATCAACTCTAGGGGCTCGAAAATTCCTCTCTTCTTGCTCATAGTACTCTTCCTCTTCATCGTCTCTTTCCTCTTCTTCCTCAATTTCTTTAAGTGCTCGCCTTCACCTAGCATCCCTACCCATTCCTTCAACTTGAGGTGGTGAGCTAGGGCATTAACTTGGCCAAACTAACCATTGCCTCTTGTTGCTCGTGTCTTTTAGTTAGGCTATTTCTAGTTCATTGTTTATCTTCTTAGATAACAGTTACCAAACTAGCTATTAAGTTGATAAGCATATCCAAGCAGTCACTCACTGACTAAGGTGTAAAGCTTCCTTCTCGCCCTTGGCTATGTTGAGCACTACTTTCTTGGTTTCCTAAGGTTCCCTGAACACGTGAATCTGACATTGTTGGTTAACTCACAAAATTAATGTTTAAAACTCCACTCAAAGTTCTTTTTGTGAATGACAATAGCATAACAATAACTACCACTCTCATTATTATGACAACTACATATAGTGAATAAACAAACAACCACACTTTGTTTTTGCATATAGGAAACAGGGGAAAACAGAGCACAGAATACATCTCAACTTTCAAATTCCCATGTTAACAATAGAACTTTTAACACATAAGAACAGTAACAAACCACTCAAAAAACATAGTAATAGAATCTAGCTTTGAACGTAACTAAGCTTTTTGATACCAAGATGATATGGTCTGGCGTAGATGAACACATGACGTTCGGTATCACATGAACCAATGGGTGGGTTTGAACTGCAAGATGGTTCGAAAAGCTAAATGATAGTTGAAGATTAAGCAGGAGATCCTGTATACTGACGATGGACATGATACACTAACGCTTCACATGAGCTCAAGTTGCACTTGATATGACATGCAAGTGTAGTCAGAGGTCACTCAACACTAGTTTATGCTTAAGGGGTTAGATTAGAGCAGCTCGAGAGCAACAAAACATTTAGCTTAAGAGAGTATAGTTGATAAATTCAATGTGATCACCTATATGGCTATAACAATATACAAGTATTTATGTGACCCAATTAAGGTAAATCCTAGTTAAGAGTAAATTACAAAAATGATTTATACTAGTAAAGGAAAAGGGGAATTTTACAAGGATATTAATGTAATCATGCCAAAAGAATATTCTGTGGTAGAAAGGACAGTAAGAGTGTTAAAAAAGGATAGCGCGTGCATGGTTTGCTCATTCCGTAGTCCTAATGACATTGCTGATCGGGCAAGGGCGGATCTCGCTCTCGTTCAGGTTAGCTCGATGTTGGCATTTTAGCAGCTCGAATAGTTAGGGTTAGATAGGGGTTGATTTGGGGGCGACTTATTTTCAAGGTTGGCCTCGAATGATCGGCTCCTAACACTGTCAGCTTGGCCTTAACATTGGCGAGGTTGGCTGTATCCTAATTTGATGCTCGGACTAGTGTGTGTGCTAAGGTTAGCTTGGTACATCAGCTGGTCATCTCGACAGTTTCTTGGATGATGTTAAGAGTGAAGTAACTTAGCAAATCGAATTGGGGAATGCATTGCTCCTTGGCACCTAACTCACCTTAAATAGCTTTGTAAATCATTTGAGCGAGCCTTTGGGTTCATAAGCGCGACATTGGTCCTTGTACAACATTGTAACACATTAAATGTTTAGACTTGTACATCGCCTCAAAAACATTAAATGCAATGAGATTAACACAAGATTCAAAAGTACCGCATGACCATACCTCTATTAGAAGGTATAATCAACCCTAAGCCTCAACGGTATAAGATGCGACGTCTGTAATTATGGGATACTTGCTCTTCTATCTAATTTTCCCTTATATATGTGGAACCATACCTTCATCTAGTATAATATGTTCACTAAGCCTAATTCTTTCTTCCTACTCCTCTTTTTATCTCCTCAACTAACTTTGGCATTAGAACGGCCACATTAAAGCAACCTACGATGCACACTTAGCCATGTGTTGTTTGTATAGGCCAATCTAGATGTTTTGAAGTCCTGTTTACCTGTCCATTGGTCCTAAAATGCTTAAAACCTTGTAGGAAAAGATCTAAGAAGAACGATGATCACCTCTTACCATGCATTATAGATACATGGTCCTGGTCCCACCATTTTATCATGCGCGTGGAAGAAATAATATTGACTAGTAGGTTAGTAAACCCACTAATTGTGGGGGGTTGAAAAAGTTCCTGCTTCGTCGTTGCAGAGCAGTCGGTCGTGGTGGACTTTTCCCTGTGGACATTTAATTCAATTCCACGAAGGCACGATGTCACTTGTCAGCATAGACTTCAACAAATCTACCCCACCCCCAAACATGGGCGGTCTTTGGTTCCTTATTTTTATCAAGTCGATGTTGGCCTTTCAAATATTAGTATATAAATTGGTATGCACACTTTTCTTTAATTTTTAAAATGTCCACCTAGAGAGGATGTCGATGTGTTTGGACAACCATGAGCTGAATCCTGGACAAATTTGAATATTTCCATAAATTTCGATCATTAATCGATTGGACAAGAATGTTGAGATTTTTATTTTTAAGTTTATTTCTTGCTTTATCTAAGTTCAAGGTATTATAGGACTTGATCCTTAGAGAAAAAAAAAAAAAAAGGATAAAAAAAGGTCAGGTAATATCTCCTTAGATAACTTTGGCTTTGTTTCCTCTCTAGTAACTAATTATTTCTTAATAAAGGTCATGCTATTTATAAATGGATTGCTTTTATGTATGTATTGGTCTTTATCGTTTCGATCTTTCTAGAGATTTGGATCTTTAGATTCTTGGGGATTCATTTATCTTAAACACTTTGCTTTTGTTTAGAAGACATATTGCACGAAACAGTACAAATTGAGGGATTTAGAATGGAAAATAGATTCATGATCCTGACTTTAGAAAAAAGATTTAGAATGGAAAATGGATTCTCGATCCCAACTTTTAAAAAGATGTTTTGATGAAATGATGCATCCATTTTGTCGCTCTTGACATTAACGTTAATAGAGATCAGGATGGTGATGGAGATGTAACATGAGAGGATTTCACTTGCAATGAAATTGATTGTTGACCAAATGTATATGGAAATCCAATTTACGACATAGATTTACTTAGATTATAAGTGGGTCAAGCCAAATTAAAATGATATAATATGAACCTTTAGCTCGAGTTTAAACTTAAACTTGATTTAATTTTATTCAAGCTTAGAAGTTAAAGCTTAAATATGATTCAAAATGATACTTAATGAGCATGAACTCGATTAAACATATTTAGATGTCTTCTATTAAAAGAATATTTTTCCTTAAAATAAAATAATAGTAATATATAAATTTGATTTATATTTAATTTTCATTTAAATTCAATTCAAACTTGACTAAACTGACAAGTTAATTGACTTAGATATTATAAAACTTAAACTTGACTCGACAAACTACTTAGGTCGATTCCACTTGTTGTTAATCTGAAATAAAGTATATACTAATTGCAGTTCGAGTGGTTTTTACGTAGACGTGATGTGTTATCATTCCTAATTCAAACCAGGAATATTTAGGAATGTTGATTATGGCTTTAGCAAGGATGCAAACTATGATTCACAGTATAAGGCGAGCAATTTCACATTGAAGGTGGATAACCATTGTTTTAAAGTGAGGATGAATACTCAAGATATCCTAAATTGGATTGTGAAGATTCATCGATTTTTCAACTATGTAGATACTTTGGAAAAATTGAGGTTGAGAGTGGTGGTGCAACTGAAAGGAGGAATCTCTCCTTCGTTAGAGCGATCGTAGAATTGTAGGCAAGATGCAGGAAAGGGACGTGTCAAGACATAGCTGTGAATCAAGTGAAGAGAATTAAAACTTTTAGATTTTCATATAAAATATGATAGCATCTTACATGTAAGATTAAAATATATAATATAATTACAATATTTATGGAAGTGTTCCTGAATCCAAGGAAAGAAAATTTTTTTGAAGGTTGTGATTTTTCAGTTTATGATAATACCTGCTCTTGATTTTCTTATTGATGCAATGTGAGAAAAAATAGAAGAGAAAAATCCTAAAACATACTACAAGATTGAGACCATAACTCTATATATATATAGGTTTTATTATTTTATTTCACTAAGGTCCACCATAATATGTGAAATAAAATACTTAAGTTTCTATACATTGAGCTCATTATCAAGGATCCATAAAGATAAGTTTATAAGCCATATTTATTTATTATCCAAATGATAATTTTTATTTAATAGCTTAACTCCTCAATTTAATTAGACAGTCAATAATATACAATTAATTAATATAATGATCCATAAAATTACAACATCAAGTGGTATTACAAGGGTTGTCATTCTGATTATGTGTAGACTAATTTTAGCTGTATTAGCTAATATTTTTTTTTTACTCAACTGCATGAGGGAAACTTTGAATTAGTCGGTGCTGATGTTTATATATTTAGATTATAACAGTTTTGACAATTAATATCTGTATCTATTACTTTTCTATAAGGTAAACATAACTACTTCATTAATCAAAGCATTATTCATACGGTACTTTAAACAACTATAATTGGCCAAACCGCATTTATGTTCTGTTCCTTTCAAGAAAAATGTTGTTTAACGACTTTTTTTTTATCTTTTTTTTTTTTTTTTTTAACCCATTGTTTGTTAGGTTGAAGGAAAGTCTCTTAAGTGGGAAAACTCAAGCGTGTTTTAGGAAAATGATATACACTTTATAAAACTAAAAGTCGTTTTTCAAATTAATGTCCACAAATCTTTTCAGTTTTATAAAACTACTTTCTATTTGATTTTCATTATAACTAACTTATAAATTATATTTTAAACACACGTCTATTAGTCAAGAAAGGAATCGTAATATTTGATAAAACTAAAAATAAAATAGCTAAATATATTGTAATCATGAATAATAATAATAAAAAAAAATCTGTGTTTTATATTTCTATTTTACATAAGGGCTTTAATGCATACTAGGGGACCTCACACCCTGTTATTGGTGTCCAAAATGGCAAATATAAAGGAAATAACTTATACACATCAAACTGTTTGAAGTCATTCTCTCTATATTATTGGAGTTATTATTTAATGAAGAGCGACAACTATTATAAGGGATGATAAGATATGATCGTTCAAAGTAAGATGTGCATGATCATTGCATTAAAAATAAAAGTTGATGGTACTCTTAAATAGGAAAATTTGTACCACATTCTTTTGGATTCTTTAGTTATGTGTGCCTTGAATAAAGGGGAAAACTATGAATAAACCATAAATTATGATATGATACGGATATATTTTTAAATTTTTATAAATTGACAAATAATCTCGGAAATTGTAATAATCCTCATAAACTTTCTCCTTAGTACAAAAACAAATCTATCAAATGTACTTTAACATCTCATAAATTTTAACCTTTGTATGTTTTTCATTTATTTATTTATTTCAAAGCAAACGTTTTCTCTATACTAATTTATCAAAGTTTTGGAGTTATTTATAACATTTGAAGTTTATTTGGCAATATATTTACACTATAGTTAAAGTTTAGGACGGTTATCTATAATTTTTCCTTAAGTAAATGCTCTTTCTTTTGTTAAATTAATAAAAGCTACTACACAACGTTGGTTGGGAAATTTCATGACAACGTCACGTTATCGTAACATCAAAATAAATCATACCTAATTTCAGTAAATTATATTATGAATAGTAAAATGGAAGTTGTTGATAGTTTTGTTTTTATCATTGATGGATGTGATTTATTGAAATCTGATAAAAATAAAATTATTTACAACTTTCATTTTTTCATTTATGGTATAATTTATTAAAATTAAGTATGATTTACCATAATGTTATAGTAATATAATATTACCATAAAAAATTACAATGGAGTCGCACGACCATAGTTCACAAAGTCCCCCAACATATAATATGGGATAACATGTTAATTAGTTTGGATAATGGATATTGAGTTGTTATTATAATGAATTTGAGAGTGGTGTAAGCACAGATAGCTCTAGAAACAACAATAAATTATGTAATTTCGTGCATGATATTTTATTTATTTTGTTTTCCGAAAGTAAGGTGATAACAAATGCTCCATCATCTTTAACACTCTAGATATAGTATTGTGCCATTACTATCCCGTTATGCTTACAAGTTTCACAAATGGCGTGAAGCATATGATAAAAGTCTTTTTTAGTATACTTTGATAAAAAAATATCAATATCACAAAACATACCATTTTCAGAAAAATATCTATCTAGAAAAACATTTCATCCTAAGAGGCGTAATTGAAACTAGAGACTACAGTGCTTGGAGAACTTTAGGAGCAATTGAATTTCTTCCACAATTGCTAATAGCTATGATTTCAGTAGAAGAGTGTAAGTGAGATTGCTATTGATCATTAATCACATGCTATACATATGATGGTCGATCTTAGAGATCACTCGATCTAATGATACATGTATTGTAAATTCTGTTCAATTACTAATCAGAACCTTAACTTAAGTCTGAGTATCTTAGACGATACTATGAGTCGATAATACTAGATAAGATAAAATTTTTATAAAATTTAGAAATCGAATATAGTATTGATAATAACAAATTTAGAAAATCGATTGAAACCTAACTCACGTAAAAAAAACCCTAAATTTGATATACGCACAATTACTTGAAATCGAACCTGAATTTGATTAAAATCCTAAAACTATAACTTTAAACTTATAAAATGAATAAATATCACTTAATAGTGATATAATTGTAGTCAATTATAACTATTGACTAAATTGCGTAATCGCGTAAAACTTTTAACGAAAATGTTAAAATAATGAGTATGTACATGTATAGTGAGTATTTGTTAATTTTCTTTTATGTATTGCACGTATGTATGTGTAATCATAGATGTATATAGTATAAAGTATGTACATAATATTTTTTTGATGTATTATATACGTGTATATATACATGATAATTATTTTATATGAAATATACATGTAAGTATACGTGTATGATACATATGTACATATAACATGTATTTTTTCTATACATGTATTCTTGTACATATGTATGTGTGTGTATTATATATGTATGTATAATTAGTATTTTGTTATATAAAATATGTAGGTGTATATGTATAGTATATGTATGTGTACTAAATATTTCCTTTATATACATGTTTATATATCTAGTATTTTATTAATTATTTATGTATTTATGCATGGTTATGTATATGTATGTAATTATTATTATTTTTCCATATGAGGTATATACATGTATACGTATATAGTAAATAAATGTATATATACTTAGTATTTTCAAAGTATAAGAATTATTGTATATATGTATATGTATATTCCTGGACGTGAAAATGTATATATATAATTATTAATAATATTTTATATTTTAGTATATATATACGTATATAGTACAACTGTATATGTACATAAGTATATAAAGTATAACTAAGTGATTATGATAGTTGTACATAATATATAAATAAAGTTAGAATAAGTTATTACATAACGTATAGTATACGTGTAAATCTATGTATATGAATAGTGAAGTATATGTAAAAATACAAGTATATGTAAATAGTATATATAATATACTATAACATTTAGTTAATAAATAAAGTAAGTTAATAGATATATATATATATATATATATACACATAATTATTGTAAATTGGAGAAATATTAATAATTAACTAAATTAGAAAATTTAATAAAATATAATCATAAGTACTTATATATATAATTATACCGTAAAATAGAAAAATAATGGAAAATTTGGAAAAATATACAAAGGTGACACGTGGCACTTCCATTTGTTGCCATGTCACCATTTATTGTAAAATAATTAATTTTTGTAATTAATAATAATTAATTAAGTAGAAAAATAATAAAGTAGAAAATTTTGAATTAATAATTCTAAAACCTCAAAAATAAGTAAAAATAGGTAATTATAGTAAAATAGGCTTAAAATAAGAAAATTATCAATTATATAATCTAAGTAATTATTAAATCGTAAATATATTAAGAAAAAACTCAAATTGATATTTTATAATTTTTTACGTTAAAATAATGAATTTTGTGATATTTTTATACCACAATTTAAATTGTGAGTTATAACATCCAAAACAGACCTTGCTCCAAAACGGACTTTGTTGATTATTGAATAATAAAATCTAATTTTATTCAACTTGAAAGAACTAGATCGAAACATGCACTACATAACTAATTTCGACCGTCACATCACACAAAGATAGCGAGAGGTAATACTTGGGTTGATTATTTGTTGTTATAAATTTCGTACTGTATACATGTATGATATGATCATATCTTGACTTGTGGGATCACTATACATTGGAAGCACCAATCGCCTAACTAAAAGTCAAGTTTAGAGACTTCTATTTAAGGTGATTGGGGATTGCATGAACTTACTTAAATTACATAAAGGGTTGTCTATCGAGAGGAAAATCAATCTATAATTCTTTGTACGATATATGGTAACTATTACAATTAGCCTCTTTGGGTTGTGACATGTATAGATGTAATGGAGAGATCTATAAGAGGAGGAACAAGTAAACTCAATCGCTTGTGCATACGTGTGATAGAAAATGAAGCCTCATGTTTTTTGAATGTTCTTGAGTTATTCTTTATTGTGTAGCTTGTTTGATCTTTCATGGAGTTACTTTAACATAGCTTCTACATTTGTCTCACATTAGCCAATGCTTAGAATGTCTTCAAATAAGAGGAGGAGCCTCTTATTTATAGATATTAGGAGTAGACTTTCAACCGTTGGATAACTTTAAGATGGATGATTGAGATATAATATTATTGACAACTATTGGATGACCTTAAATGATCTAAGTAGCTAAGATTTACTCCTTCTCTTCATATGGATCATGAGCTTGGGCTATATGCTTTGGCCATGGGCTTTATATAGGCTTAATGGCTTGTAATATAAGGAGATAAATACCTTTATAATAACATAGGCCTATAACGCTTACTTGAATCCAAATAGCTCTTCTTGAGGCTAAACGAAATCCAAATAGGTTTAGAGATATCTCTTTTGAGCCCACTTTCTATGCACAAGTCAATCGAGCGAGGCTAAGAGTAAAATAACCGATCTAACTGTCCTTGTTCAGAGCCTTCCAAGTCTAATCTCCCTAAAAGATCCCTAATGTAGTCCAATTTCTTAGACCTTATCACCAGCTCATTAAATCGGTCTATAGCATTAAATTGAGCTAAAAACCCGATCACCGAAATGACTCTATACATTTTTCTTCCTAACTAAAAGCTTCTTTGGCAAAGCCTTAAGGTTTTCAACATTTCATTGAATTAGCTTCTTCAAATTTGTGGTGTAGATGTGTCAGATCATTTTCATTGCTTAATTGTGTTGATGCAAGTAATACTTCTTCTATTGTTGATAAGTTGGAGTAGAATAAATTGACATACATATTGCCACCACGAAATCCATTTTCTCATATGCTTTGTATTACACATTGCAATAACTCATGACCCTCTGATATATTGATTTGCATCTATTGCATAAAATTAATAATTCAGCTCCTCTATGCATTCTTCATCCTCTGTATGTATTGATAGAGAAAACGAAGCCATTGAAATATTTGTAAAAGTCTTAAAACTTCAAGAGTATTTTTACTTTTATATATATATATAGCATGGGCACTCTTTTATCAAAAGCCCTATGGGGGCTTTTCTTTGCTTAGAGGTGAAAGATCAAAGAGGGGGTATCTATAATGCTAACTTCCTAGACTGGCTAAGCAATCTCAATAAGAAATCCATGTTACGATACAGGTTAGTGCCTACAATTATTTATGGTATTTAACTACAATTTATGGACACGTCCTAATTTAAACATTAGATTGCAATTGTGGTATTATTGGTTGGTTCCAAAATAAAACAACGAGAAAAGAGAATTCAAAAGCACGCATGCATTCCAGTATGGTTTCTATGTCAGTATTCCAACTTCGGCATATTTATGGAAATTATGGGTCACTTAAATAGCCTAAGACTATGTTTGGTAAATTTTGATAAAAGAGAAATGGATGAAAATAAGTAGAGAAGAAAAGAAATACGTTGAAATGGAATGACATATGATTTTAATTTCATGTTTGGTAACATATGGGAAATGGAAAGAAATAATTCCACATTTCTTTTGTTTGGTTTGTTTTACAAAGGAAGTGAATGGAAATTGAATTAGAATATGATAAAATTGCCTCTGTTTTTTATTTTAATGAACATTGTTATAAATAAATATTTTGATAAGTGAAAGAAAATTTTATAATTGTCTTTCATTTCTACCCATTTGGAGAGAAAAGAAGAGGGAAAATGTTCCCACTTATTTTTTTTCTTTTCTATAGATTTCCGCTTTCTATTTATGTTGCTAAACACTTTTTTTCCTCTGATTTCCTTTCATTTCCATATCTTTCTGCCAGACCAAACACACTGTTAAACTGCTACGCATCTTATAAAATTTGAGAACAATCATTTAAACAAAATTTCACATGTCGTTCCTTTACATGCAAGGAAAAACGTGTATCATTTTAAGGATGTTCGACTTGTTTTTGTGCGTAGGGAAGCCGATGATCTTGCTAACCTACTAGCTGCTAAGGGTCGGGATGAAGACAAAAAGGAAATGATACTTTTTATTCCTCTTTTTGAAATGCTATCTATTTATTTATATTTTTTGATGGACTTATTGTGTATTGTAAATATTAGGGAGAATAGAACTCCTAAGTACTGTTATAATCCTCAACTTTAAATGCCACTAAAGTGGCCCCCTGTATCCTTTTAACTGGGTAATAAAAAAAAAAAAAAAAGACTGCCATTTTCATCTTTAATTAAGAATGTGCTAAGCATCTCATTTATTATTATTTTTTTATTCTAGTACGAAAAGAATTGAGCACATTATTGTTGCAAAGATTGTGAAACTTGTGACTTTATTTGTTAGCTCGGCTTTTAATATTGCAGTATGATATAATTTAGTATTTCTTTCACTATCCTTTATCCAGCTTACTCTAGCGTTCATATTCTAGAAAATTTTTTCTCTATTCAATATTATTTATAGATCTTTCCTTTAATTCTTTTCTAAATGAATTAAGGAGTTAATAGCTAGAGATAATTCCCTTCTTATTCCTACCAGCCATGCCGGTACGCTTCATTAGTCTTGATTATCCCAAAAATTTGTTTTTCTATGTTTTAGCTTTTAGCATTAAATCTTTGGATAAAAATAGGTAATCATTGCCTTAAATTCTCTAAGCAAGTAAATCAAATTTGGAAAGGAGAAGCGCGTCAACCAAGTTAGTTAGAATTTGAAAGGTCTATTTAGCTGGAGAGAGATTGGTTTGAAATGAGTGTTTTTCTAAAAAAATAGACAATAGTCAAAGTCCCATTTTTGTTTGTGGGTAAACAAACTTTTAGGTACTATTGCTCTAAGATATACCTATTCTAGTCCTGATAATTCGGGTAATTTATTTTCAGTTTAAACATATCAACTTTAGCCTTTTGTAGCCCATATCTTTTTTTTTTTTTTTTGGGTCAATAGGCAAAGGCGCTTCATTACTCAACTATAGTTAGAAGAAAAACATGCATCATTGGCAAGTAACCTTAGGAGAGTGGACAGGGTGTGCAACCACTAATCTAAAGGGCACATCTCTCTCCTGACATTAGTAACTCCCTAGTTCGCTATACTATTAGTTTTCCTAGAAATTAAAAAAAATGGACACAGAGCCCAAAAGAGCAAGCTCTTGTTGAATATCCTCAAGAAGAGGCATAGTTGACTAAGGAATACATGCCTTATGGTTATTCAAAAAATTAACAACATTTGCTACATCTGATTCCATGATCACATTTTCTAAGTGGTTCTCCTTGATAAGCCTAAGGCCTTCTTTGATAGCTTGGCACTTAAGAAACTCTGAGTTTGGCCCATATAATTTCTTTGCGAAGCTTAATACCATACATCCCTTGTTGTCGCAACACTACCTATACCTCTTGAATTATCCTTATGGGACCAAGAATCATCTACATTAAGCTTTAAAGAGCAATGTGGAGGTAGGGACCACCTAGTGGAAGACAACTCATCCACTTTACTTTTGTTAACAAAACTCCGAAGATTAGATCTTTCCTACTTTGCCTATGACCTCTTAATATTGTCAACACAAACTCGGGGCTTAAAAACCCCAGATTGAAGCATGTTGTATTGTTTTAACCAGATACCCCAACTAGTTTAGGCTAACTTCACTAGTTCATCTATGTGCCTCTTTTTACTTTGTGAGCCAATCATATCCTCCAACCAATCTGTTACGCCCTAAGATGGTAAAATCATAATAGTTTCGCCATATAAACCATTCTAGGATAGAAGTTGACATTAAAGCAGTTATTTTAAACTTCATTTATATAAGACGTCTACGACTAATCTATTTTAAAGTAAATAGTTTATAAATTAAACATATTAATTACTTACGAAAATATGAAAAATTACTTACTAAGATTTAAAAAATCTAAGTAATGTTTACAAGATTTAGGAACCTAATCTTACTTTACTTAAGAAATACAATAAATTGACATTAAAAGATTTAAAGTTCAGACTCAAACTTCTACGATTCTATGTCCTCACTCTCTGCAATCGAACAGTTATTAGCTTCAAGGTAATTATAAGTTGCTTCCTAATTAGCATTTGCAACAACATTTATAAGGATGTGAGTAATCAATAACTTAGTAAGTTGGGACAAAGACTTAAAATCATAACAAAACACAAATAGGGTTATTAATCAAATTAGTTAGATGTAATGCATATACAAGCAAATGTCATCGCATAATGTTATTTGGTTTGTCATGAGATTAAAAAAATTACACATACTCTAATTCGGATTGAGGGGTTTAGCGCACATTTCAACAATTCATGACCAAACTCAAGCTTGTGCAATGGAACCATCACTTCTCTTATGGCTATCTTTAAACCATTGACTTCACTCTTATCATGACCTCTTCTCCTATCACTTAGTTTAACTAAGGATAAAAAAGGGACCAATTATGCTATCCAGTGTTATCTCTTTCAAAAGGTTGGTATTTGGTTGAAGAACCCTAAATGTTTCTCTAAATGGGTTGCTATGTAGATTTGTTTAGACTTACAAGTCATATATTCAGTTAGGTTTAGTTTCAAGTGTTTGATCATTTCATATAAATTACATAAATTTCAATACAAAATATCAAACAAAAATCATACCATTAAACCCAGAAATATGTATACATAGGCATGCGCATAGTCAATTATCTAGTAAACATACACAAGTATAATCTCAAACCTCCAAGTACTACAAAACACATAAGCCTGCTCACTCAAGGTGCGATCTGCACAGGCCATTGCCGATAATTCTTATAATACAAATGTTGTTTTAGTACTCATATAACTATTTTATATAGGCTTTATTCTGTAATTCTTTATATTATCTTCAGTTTAGGATTTTATTATACCTAATTATTTAAGTTTTTAAGTCTCTTACAATTATTCTTAATTTAGGTTAGATTCTAGTTCAATTTTCAAATTGGTTTCTAAATTAAGTTCTAATTCAATTTTTAATTACAAGTTTTATATGCAAACCTTAAAAAATCATTCCAAACCATTATGTGAAATTAGTCATATTACACTTAGTTATTCTAAATTTTGTATTTAGTCCCTAACTAGTATTTTAGTTCGTATGGTACACCCAATTTCTAATTTGACTACCAAATTAGCTTTTAATGTGAGAAAAATTTACGTTTTTTATATAATTATCTAAATTTATATTTCATATTAGATTTATTTTATATTATTATTATTATAATATTATCAATTTTGATATAACATTTTCTACTCATTAATTTCTTATATACTCATATTATACATTATTACATAATTCACACTTAAACACATATTCTAACATTTGTAACACTACAATTATCATCTTTCATCACCGATAACATATCAAAATGCTTAATTATTCTCTAAATAAGAATTTATACCTAATTGATCCCTAAATTACAAAATTAGCTTAATTATATTCTTTTACCAATTATTTATTACATAATATACATAATACATACTTCTAACACTCCAAATACTACAAATATTAAACTACGCCAGAAATTAACATTTTAAAACACTTAATTATACACTAAATCAGTATTTTTATCAATTCGCCGTTAAATTACTAAATTAAGCCCAAAATTACTCTTTTATGTATCATTTTAAGGCCTAGAAATTATCTAAATTTTTTTACAATAAATATCTAAAAAATATTTTCATAGCACTGTTTTAAATACTTTAAATAGCTTACACAAAAAATTTAGGCTCAAAATTACACTATTAAGATCATTTATTTTAGTATTAAAAACTAACTCGATTTTGGTTATTTTTTAAGAGTAGTATATCTTGAGTTCTAATTTTATCAAATTGATATTTTTCCCTAAATTTAAATACAAAAATATTCTAATATACCAAATTTCATAATTTTACATATATATTTTATATTTTTACTAAATTAAACAATTTTGAAAGAGAAATCGAAACTCACCGATTGAAAGACTTCTAACCACTAGCGGTGGCTCCACCCTTGTTGGCACCACTAGGCAATGGATTTTCTATTAGGTGGTGGTGGATGTTCCTCTCTAAGTGGTCATCGGGTATGGGTTCTTCTCTAAGGCTTAAATTGCACACTAGTTTGTCTAATTTTTCTAAAATTAGGTTTTCCCCTCTTCTCTTCTCCTCCTATTTTTTTTTTTTTGAAGCTAAATTGACCAAATGAATTGCAGATGGAGGTTTGCTGAATTTCTATAGGGTGTTAGGGTTTTTCTTTAATTTTGTAAGTGCCATATGCCCTTTATCCTTTACTTTTTCACTTTCTATTTGGCCTATGTTTATTGGTTGTTATTTTTTCTTTAAGTCCTAGCATGAAACGCCCTTATGTTGGACAATTATACATTTTTTTTTACAATTTTTCTTGATTTTTATTTAATTTTATAAATTTTCTTTAATTAATTAACATTATTTTAACATATTTTGGGTATTTTAAATAATTTCATATATTTTTACCTACAAGTAAATACATATATAGTATAAATAAATGCTCATAAATATTATTTAAGTTATTTTATGATTTTTAGTATGGATATAATTTATCTCCATTGATTCGTTAATTATTAGAATTTATTTTATGCGTTTCTAATAAATAATAATATACATATAACTCAAAATTATAATAATTAATTATTTTATTATTTATTTTTCTAAATTCAGACTCACAGGATTACTTTTACTAATAGTCTTAACTTCATTGTAAAATTTAGACTCGATTAGACAACTTAATCAATTACCTTAAATTTTACAGACCGAACCTCGAATACCTGATTATAGGGCTTACACAACCTCAAAAGGATCCAACCTGTTCTCACCTAAACTTCATATCCAACACCCCAAACCAAACTAATTCAACCTATAGGCATTGCAAAATCGCATGCTCTTCTGATTCAATCATCCCACAAGAAGTGTTTGATTTCGGGTTGCACGTCTATTGACCAAATCAACTTTCAATCTGCTATCAATAAGGGTGAAGAAGTCGATGGAGGTTCAAAGCTAAACATCCTTCTATTGTTCACCAGGACGTAATAAGATGATTTCACCATGCAAACTCCTTCTCTATCATGCGACCAAACAAGTCAATCTTCACAAGGTTGGGTTGAAAAAAGTATGTTTCTCATTAACGCAATTTCAAAACTTATAAGATCATGTTCCATAACTCTAATATCCCAAAATCTACCCTTAGTGTTTATAAAGTTACTAACTTTCATATTAGCATCCACTTGTCTATTCAAAGCCTATACTCTAAGGTTAATATCTGATATCTAATTGTTGATCCACACATTTACTTTTTGTCCATCCTTGATTTGCTGCAAAGCTCCTTCGAAGAGAGCATTCCAACCTTCCGAAATACTCCAAGCCCAAGAGGCTCGACCTCTCTTTTTTGCATAATGAAATTCCTCTTGCATGAAGTAAATCCCTTTCAAAATGCGAATCTATAAGGCATAAGGTTCTATCGAATCCTCCAAGCTAGCTTCTTGAGCATTACAATATTAAAGAGTTTTAGGTCCTTGAACCCTAACCCTCCTATAGCCTCAGATTCTATGAGTTTTTTCCATTTCACCCAATGAACTCTACCTTCATTCTTTTACTATCCCTACCAAAAGCAAGAGATCAAACTATTAATAGCTTTGCACCATTTCAAAGGAAAACTAAGACACCCCGTGGAATATGTTGGAATAGTGTTGGCTACTACTTTGATAAGAGTCTCCCAACCGGTTGAGCTTAAAAGTTGTTATTAAAAACCTTACAATTTAGATTCTATCTTATCACAAACAAATTTTTTTGCTTTTGTCTTAGATTTACCCCAATCTATTGAAAGGCCTAAATATTTTTCAGGGTCTATTGAAACATTCATACCTAAAATTTGTGCAACGCTCTATTGTAACCTAATGGGGGTGTTTCTACTAAAAAATAAAGTAGACTTGCTGGTGTTAAATTCTTACCCTGTTGTCGTACAATAAATCCTCAACAAAGCCTACAATCTGTTTAAATTTTCTACTATAGCATTAAAATAGAACAAGCAATTGTCCTCAAAAAATAGGTGAGAGACCATAGGGGATTCCCTTTTAGGCTTTTTTCCCATTAAAAGACCTCTACTAACCTACCTTCCCACTCGTTTTGACAAACATCAACAATTATAATAAAGTGATATGGGAGATAGGATCTCCTTAACGAAGTCCTCTAGAAGGCTTAATTTTTCCAACAGTTTTTCTATTTAAAACAACATTATATTGAACTATGATAACACAACACATAACCCAATCTAAACTTATTTTCAACAACACATATCTCAAGAAATCCCATTCAACATGATCGTAGACTTTGCTCACAGCTATCTTCAGAGCACAACTAAATGACTTTCCTCTCGATTTATTTCTAAGATAATGAAACATTTCATGTGCCACTAAAATGTTATTATGAATCAAATGGCTTGAAATGAATACACTTTGGTTTTTAGTGATGATCTCATTTTGGTAGGGTTTTAGGCAATATGCCAAGATTTTCAAAATGCTTTTATGGTAAAAATTAATAGTTAGAGTTAGAGAGGAATTATTTTGGGTTCTTACGTAGAGATAAGCTTCCCCCACACCACCCTTGGCCCCTAAATTCAACCTGCTTGGGAGACTACCACCCATTAGAGTAACGAGTTGCTTATTACTTGAAGTTAAAGGCAGGAAAGGGCTAATGAATAGAGAATTGGACGGGCTCGCTTTAATTGAAGGGGGGGAGTGACAAAAGCTTAAGTCGAACAAGCAATTAACCACTAGAACAAAGAGTTTACATGAGACCTAGTAAACAGAATGAAGGAATGATACTAGCGGGAGAGAAATGACATAGTATGTAGGTAATGGGATAGAGGTGAGACATAAACTACAATGAATTCGGCTTGCTTGAATAAAGGGGCCTACCTGACTAAGGAGTTGATCGAAGATAGATGATTGCTATAGGTAATGCAATTGTGCTGCTTTTTGTGAAACATAAGAGAAGCAAAGGTTCTATTTGTTATAGTTTTTGCTTTCGTGCTATTATTATACTATAACAGTTTTGATCGGGATATAAGTTATTTGAAGTGGTTATGTTTGCTTGAATAACTACCATGTTAAAAAAACTGCATTTTTTCAAAACATGTTGCATCTTAAATTATTTATCACCTTTAGATATCCGTCATGCCAGTTTAGCATTTACTAGTTTTTATTGAAAGGGGCAAAGAAGAAAAGTAATGGCACGTTTAACAACATGTTGACCAGCGAACTAAGATACTAACTCAAGTAATGATAAAGCCTATAAGTATTCTGATAACTCCTTTGCTATCTCAAGACCCACTAATAATAACTAATATAAAACAATAAATGAAACTTTTATTATTTGTATTTCTTAGGATTCGGAGATAATGATTAAAATTAGACAAGTCTTTTTTTTTTTTTTTTTTGAGCCAATATAAAAATTACACAAGTCAAAAGTGAAAATGTAACTTCAGAATTATGAATTATGAGACACAATGCTGACAAAGACGTGTTTTAAGCTTAATATCCATCTTCGCAGTACCAGACATTTCTAGTTTAAACAACTGCTCCATCCACCACCCACGTCGTCCCAAATAGTGCGGGCCTGGGGAGATCTAATGGTATAGATTGAATCAGCATGTTTCTCCAAGTAGAGAGGTAAAATCTTCTTTATCACACATAGGGTCTTCTGTCAAACCCTAGATTAACTGTTTTGTACTGCGTACAATCACCTGAATTAATAGATTGTTGGACTGATATAATTGGGTTCCATTGTACAATGCGGATGTTTTCTCGAATCGGTGAACTTTTTGTGGGCTCATCAGGGCACGTTTTTAAACTAAGTTTAGATAGATTTCGGTACACGTCACACGACTAGTTGTTGTCGTTGAACATTTATACAACATCGATGGGACTAAACGATATAGATAGTGAATTCCAGTGTAAAATGAGAAAAAGAAGTGTACATAGATTTTTCGTCGTATGTGTTAAGATTAGAAAGTGAATTCCAGCGTAAAATGAAAAAAGAAATGTATATAGATTTTTCTGTATGTTTTTATTTATGATTGAGAAAGTGACATGAATAGTTTGAATTTAAGCCACGAAATCAAAGCCAGAGCAGAGGAAGAGATAGATCGTACTGCAAGCGAGAAAGAAGGAATATCTCAAGAGGAACATCCAAATGTAGGAAATATCGATCAAGCATTAAGGTTCTTTCTCTATCAATTCACAGTGACCTAAACAAAACTGTCCTCTCTCTCTCTCTCTCTGATAAGCCAGTGGGACATTCCCCCACATGCACTGTAAGGAAGGGCATGTTCCCTTTGAAAGAAACGGGAGACATTATTTGCACTCTCACGCTGTGTTTAGGATGAGGGGAAGCGAGAGGAATGAAAATAAAGAAAAGGAATTATAGGGCATTTGATTCCTTTTGATATGTTTGGATTATAAAAAAAAAAAAGAAAAAGAAAAATAGGAGGAATGTTAATGATTAATAAAAATAAAATGAAATAAAATGTAAAATCTCTCTTTTGCTCATAAAATACAACATACTTTGTTATTGGTGAGAAAAAGTAATGGATAAATATATAATTATATAGTTTTTCCTTTTCTTCCCTCTCTGTCTCTCTATAGTTGAGTGATTAAAGTTTGGTAGGATGAAGGTAATAAATTCTGCTACGATTTATCAAACAAACAAGCGAATATTATTGATTCCCTCTACTTCTCTGCCCTTCTCTTGCCATTCCCTCATTCCAAACACAGTATCATGGAAAAAATGGGGAAATACTGATCCCGTTACCGAAAAATCACGATTCTTCTTCACGGAAATCTTGCATGAAATTGATAGCAATTATAATATAACCTGATTAATCGTGGTTTGTATTCAAATTTATATAATTTTATTGCTAATAAGAATTCAACACAAAATCAGAAACCAAACCGATCAGAAAAGAGAAACTGTCAAAAAAATCTAAATGGTAACATCTTGAACTTAGGATTCCTATAGTACTTTTAATAATTGTTATAAATTCAATTAATTATTAATTTACTACGTAGTTATGCTAACAATATTTTGAATGGTAGGAGTGGTAGTTGTAATAATAAAATAATTGTGAAACCGTTATTCTTACTTCTAGATATAGTAATGCACCACAACATTATTATTATTATAGTAGAAAATAAGCAACAAATATGAATAAAGTGCAAGCAATACTTGCACAAACACGTTAAGTGGCGATACAAAATTAATTTCTACGTATCATAGTGTTGAATTTGAACGTTGGAACAAGTGCTTAATATTTGCATTGACACGGCTCTGCCCTATGATGAATTCACCTTGTCAAGCACCGTTCCGTACATAAGCTTCAACTTTTAAACCTGAGATAGGTAGCTTCAATGAGAACGACCCTAAAACGTCCTTCTTCTTCTTCTTCTTCTTCTTCTTTTTTTTTTTTTTTTTTTTTTCTTTTTGGCTATAAATGTCAATGCTTGCGATTTTGGTAAAGAGCATATAGAGGTCGACTTGATATATAGGGATTACATTGAGACTGAATGTGGGATAAATTGGTTTGTAGATGACATGAGACAAGTGTAATATTAATTCGTTTTTAATTGAAAGGGTCTATGAACAGGTATTTCGAATTAATACACCTGTTAAAAGTTAAAAAAATAAAAATAAAAAAGGAAAATTTTGATGACAGGTTGATCAGACAATTCGCAGAAAGAAAGAATTTAAAAGATAGAAAAATTTACTCCCGAAGCACTAATACTGAATATTTTCCAACATAAAAAAGAATCTCAGTAATGGCAATGTACATTATTGCTTATTTTATGCAGTCCGTGCAAGGTATACATTCTGTGAAGAAATGAACATACAGTTGCAAGTGCATTAATTTTCGTATATATATCTATGCTGTAAAATTCACGGAAATGTCCTTAAATCATATTTCGAAAAATTAATTATTATATATTAAATAATATTTGATGGATGAATTTTATGGTAATTTCATAAATTAGTAGTTTTTCACCCACTCAAGTGTCATGCTTTAAAAATTGCAGAAAAGTTTCCATCATCACTGATATAATGAAAACTTTTCCATATTTGAAAAATCCACCTTTCAACTTTACCATTTATTATGTACACAATTCTATCCTTTTTATTTTTCTTTTCCCATGCTTTCCTCTATTCTATATTTCTTTCCGACCACTATTACGTTGATGCAGGAAAGTGATGATTATATTAACATGGTGGTAGTAATAGAAATAGGTTTCATGGTGATTTTTTTTTTTTATGAATGGAAATAAATGAGATTAGTAATAAATTTTTTTTTGTCCATTCTAGCATTATTTTTCCTTTGATCTTTTTATATTCATTTATCATGTACATAATTTGATTTCATAATTCTTTTATTTTATTTTTCAGTAAACTAATTTTTTTTTTATATTTTATACCTCATTGAATTGTTAATTTTATTTTGTATATATGCGATGCAGGTATGCATCTACTTAGTATCTATAAATTATAATATTAATGTTTTACGTGTTAATTTAATTGTATCTACTACCTAACTTCGTTGACTCGGAAATGATTCCCTCAAATGAATGAGCACGTCAAGTAGTTGTTGTTGATAATAGCAGCTTAGACTTAATAATTACTTTGCATGAGAGTCCCCAATATATGATTATTAAATGAAGCTTTAATCTCCTCCTCGTTCATATTGATGGGGAACTTTTTATGTTTCTTAATCAAATAGATAAATATTACATGGATTTGGTTCTTTTAAAATTTTTATTTTTTAAAGTTTCCTAAAGTCACAAAAGTAATAATTGTTATTTTCTAAATTTTCTTAAAATCATTATATCACAATAATGTCATTAAATATTTCAAAAATCTAGATAACACCAATAATTGCTTTTGTAATTTTAGGAAATAAGAACTTTAGATGATCTATTTCCATATTATACAAATATCAATTATATAAAAACTTATATAAATATTAATATTATATCTCATGATGGAAACGATGTCTTAATTTTATATAAATGTCATTAGAAATTCATACAAAATTAGTTTCTTATATTTGAAATAGGTATTTATATAAAATTAATATCTCATTTCTAATATGAGATATAATGAAATATAATATTGGTATTTAGATAATTTTTTTATCTAATTTATATTGATATAATTTTTTTTAAACAATGTTAAATATATATCTCTCTCCCGATATTAATTTCTCAGCGGGATAGATGAAACTCTAATCCCATCTCGAAAAGTCGTAATATAATAACTCAAAAAAAAATGTTGTGGTGTAAGGCACTTTGACATATGACTATATTTCATGTTGCATCAGTGTTAAAAAGAGACAATTCTAATTTTGTTTACACACTAAAGCGACTTATAATAATTTTCTGACAATGTTGAGCTGGCAGCGTTGATACAGACTCGGTAAAAATTATTAGCTTCTTGGGTAGTTGAATTTTTATTGAAAAAGAAAATTAACAAGAACGGTAATACATGGTGAAAACATTATTACTGGAATTGCCTGTTTGAGACATCATGCAACTATACGTTTTTTATGTTTGTGAATTATATGATATTTCCATATTATAAAGAAGAAAAACACAGAAAATATTTGAGTCGAAAACAAAAAGAAAAAAAAAATGTAAAATTCAAAAGAAAGAACTCTTTACTTTTGCATATACTTACTTTTTTTTTTTCCCATATAGTAAGTAGTCAATATCAGAAAATATATAATTCATATTTAAAAAATAAACTTTTAATGCTTTGAAGTGTTGATTGTATACTTTACTAAAAAATAAGTTTAAGAGTCAATATTTTCCATTGATTATTCGGAAATTATTGGATTAACTTAGTACATATATAACGCCTTTTCCATTATGGTATATAAAACTCACATATATATATATATTGGTCGTCATATAAAACTCATATTTAGAGAATAACAAATTCAATTATAAAAATCAGACAAAACTTAGTTCTTATAGTTGACACGGCCTTTACAATAATTCCTTATATCTTTCTAAATGCACTTACAAGAGTGAAATATTTGTCTGCGGAATAGAGTCACAAATATCTTTTGAGCAAAGGATTAAAAGTTTTAGGATTAGCCAAGTCTCATAGGCAGACAATTCTATATAAATCCTACACTGTGTTTGCAATGGTGGAAATCAATGGAAATTAAAGGAAATCAGTATAAATATTGTGTTTGGGTGGTAGAAATGAGGATATAAATGGATAAAATTGAAAAGAAATCGGTGCAAATATTTTCACTTTTAATGCCAAGTACTTTCACTATGTTTAATAATCTTAGCAAAAGTGGAAATCAGCTCAAATGTGTAGAAAGAAAAACAAAAGAATGAAAGGAAAGGAAATGTAGTATTGATTTCTTGTTTGGATTTATATGGATGAAATGGAAGGAGACAAGGTCAATGATTGATGACAATATCCTTAACTTTAAATGTTTATTATTCTTTTTTAAGTGTTCTTTTGTAATTTTATGTGATTTCCATCAATTTCTATCATTTTCTCTCCAAAAATGGAGAGAAAATAAGTAGCTTCAAAAGTGAAAATATTTTTGCTTATATCTCTCCATTTCTACTCATATCTATCCTCACTTTTACTATCCAAACATAATATTTCCATCAATTTCATTCCATTTGGGTAAAAATGGATGGAAATAATTAAATAAAATTATAAGAGTTACCTTAGAAGCAAAGTTAAATATATAATGTTAAGGATATTTTCGTTCACTACTAATATGGAAAGGAAACATTTTCTTTGATTTCCATCTCAAAAATCCAAATAAAAAATGAACACTTATTTTTGTTGATTTGCACTTCTCTAAAGTTTGCCAATCATAGTGTTAAACACCTGTTCATTAACCACACTAGATATACTTAACAAGTAAGAAAAGAGGTAACTCCAAAAACAGGTGAAATAGAAGGAAACAAGAAACCTACATTCCATGATGCCTGGTCCATTGCCTCTAAGGCCCAATTTTGAATTAACTACCAATCAACCATGAGTAAAGGGCATCTCATATCCCAAAATCACATTTGGATTTGCTCTTATTATGATAGGGTTTCATTAACTTAACATTCTAAGCCATACTAAATAGTAACATATATCGATTTCTAAGTGACTTCGGGTGGCCGATCAAATTTTCTAGGGTTTGTATAATTTTTTGTAGCCTTTTCTTTCTTCGTTTTTTATTCATTTATTTATTTATTATCTTTTGTTATTTCTATTGAATATGCTACTAAATATATTTTAATATTGTTTTTTTATCATAGTACATGATTAAAGATATAATATATAGTTACTTTATTGAGTTAGTTATTTCAAACCAACCAAAAACTGATATGTATAAATGATTTACAGAAAATTTAACGGAGTTGATAGAAATACTATTTTTGTAAATGCTTGATAAAGTTGAAGACGCAAATAAAATGTCATACCTCGAGCTCAAAGTATATAGCAAGTCCATAGATTGTTTTTGTCACCTTGTAAGGCAACATAAGGCTCAATCCATGCTTTCAACTCTTCACGTGGAGAAATAATTATAAGCACCTAAAAAAATAAAAAAAAAAGGATGAGAAATAATCCCAACAAGTAATCTATACCACATTAAACATATGCATATTGTACTTATAATTCACTAACAAGCTGATATACTAATTGTAACAAGTACTAGTTTATTTATCTTGGTTTAGATGTAAAATAGTATAATCATCATATTCCAAAACTTAGAGTATCTTAGACTTTATAAGGTACCTTTTGCACATGCACACATGCTTATACACACCCGATATATATATATATTACAGGCACATAATACATGCATGCATCCATGCACTTAGGCACACACATAATCACAAGAGAAATCTTACTAAAGTAATCTATGAGGAAGTAGAAGTGCCTTAGGTCATCTTCATCCCCTAAGGACTTCTATGGTGTCCACACGGAGTCATACACAATTAAGGAATTTTTTCTCTTAAAGATTTTTCACCTTACCTACAAGTTTCTTAAAAGAGAGCTCCTTAATGTTGAAATATGGAAAGTAGTAGCTATTTTTATATATATGGCCAACTCTGACCCTTCTCAAACAACTAATAGATGGTATAATGAATATCAAAGCTTAGAGCTAGTTTTTAGATAAGAATTGATGTTTATCTAAAAACATGAGTTTGTTTGTTAAGCATCTTCATGATAATGTTCTCAACCTAAATCCTTGTACCAAAAACCATTTGGGTAAAGATGAATTTTTTAAAGTTTTCTTTTAGCTTAATTTCCTTTTTTTTTTTATAATATAGGTTTTCGATTTAGATAATATATTTATTTATTTTAGTAAGTCAAATATGGGAGAATAATTCAAAATATCCTTATTTAATATGGACTTTATTAGTCCTTTAATAGTCACTCATTATGTGTTATATCATATTCATTTATCTAATTAAATTTTATAGTTATGCAACCTTTATAGTTGAAAAATACAATAGAATTATGTGTAAATATTAATGAATAAATTTATACTTTTCACTTATGATCCCAAACAACAACCAAAATCAAAATGATTGCATTATCTTACAATTGGCACACTATTATTTACTAGAATATGAAAAAAAAAAATTAAAAGGAATGAAATTTAGGAATGGATAATTGGATATTTTTTTATTTAGGGGTGGGGGTGGGTAGGGGGGGATTCGAGCCCTGATCCATCTAATGGGAGATCAATGGAGATACCATTAAGGTAAACAGTTTTGGCAAATAATTAGATGTTTACCTTAAAATATCTGAGTATAAAATCACCCTATAAATAAAAGGATAAGACTTCCTTGAAAGCACTTTAACCAAATCTTTTTTATGCAGATCATTAGAAGAATTAAAGTCTAATCCAAAAGCTTAATTAGGTAAGATCAAGATCCCATGCTTCAAAGATAGAAGTAGTAAATGTATACCGAATAAATATAGAGGTGTGATTACAATTCACATGCATACATGTATACGTTGCTAAGAAGAATATTGAAGCTTGACATAGTCTTGGACCCAACATTTTCATATAATTAGTCTGTTGAGTGCACTTGTTAATTTGATGTATTGTTTTATCGATACGCTTGATACATTGTAAAAATTCAATTATACATGACTTTTACAAATGAATTGATTTTTTTTTCCCGTTTAACGTAACTAAAGCTAGCATATGGTAATAAACCATAAAATACATTCTTTAGTTTGACTTTTTGAATATTTTAAAATGGTTTGGATTGTGTAACACCTCAGAATCAACGACATCACAGACCGCCACATATCCCTAATCTCTAATGACATATTAGGTGTAACATTTGATTAAAAACTCTAAATAATACTATAAAAGTCTCTAAATAATGTTATATAATTAAATCTCTAAATAATGCTAGAATAACTTTTAGTTAAGAAATATTAATGCTCAATCAGTCAATACTACTACATAAGACTAAATAACCTTATTAATTAGTTTCTTAAGATATTCTTCAATATTATATGCCATCCTTACTCTTCACATTCTCAAGGCAGTAACAATTAGCTTCATAAGTTATTGAAGTTAAGTAGTATAACTGTAGATCCTGTATTTGAAAATATAATAAAGTGAACTGAAGCTCAGTACGCAACACATAACCATATGCATATAATCAAACGATACATATTTAAATTTGTAGGAATGCAAAACAAGTAAATCACACAATTCATTTAATTAACTTTGCATTTAAGTCGATCACATAAACATACATTAGTGATCCTTCACAATTTGATCATATCACAACTTAACATTTGAGTGAGTCTTTTTGGGCCTCTTTACAACTTAATGTTGGGTATGTCTCTTTGAGCCCTTCTACAACATCCTAACGTTAGACGTACCTCTTTAGGCCCCTCTACAACATCTAGATCTACTGCATATCATTTTCAAGTAAGACTCTACTAAGGACAGTGCATCACAAGGATCATCAAGGTTGCTTCCTAGGGATTTGTCACTTTGAGCCTTTAGGACAAGCCAAACACAAGCAACAAAAATATATATAAACCAGATATACATTTAATTCATTTTAATTTTTATCATCTTAACACTCGCATACAACAAGTAAGTGTCACATACCTAAATATTTGGAATCTATTACCAACGAATCTAGCTTAGCTCTAAATCCTAAAAGCAATTAGATACTCATTAAACTTTTTTAAATATTGAATAAATGATTTCTTCTAGTTAAAACTTACTTTTAAATCACTTAAATCTCCTTAAATTCACTTAATGATACATTAAAGGGGTTTACTTTAGAAGTAACAAAGGAATAAAACAAAAAAAAAAAGGACAAACTTAATTTAAACGAGTAAAGCTTTATGGCATAGTCAAGGACACAATTGTGTTTTTTTGGCTGTGTAATTTATTAAGTTACACTTCATTATTGCAAGGGATACAACTAGGGACATAATCGTATCTTTCAGTTGTATTGTGTAATTTTCTGTTCTACCAAGCCACATCAACTACTACAAGGGACACAATCAAGAATACGGTTGTATTTTTCAGTCTTGTAACTTTCTAATCTATCAGGTCACATTACCTACTACAAGGGATACGACTAGGCACAGGATTATATCTTTGGTCATATCACTTTTTGGTGGAACTTTTTTTTTTTTTTTTTCAACCTAAACTCCTTTTTAAACCTAATAACAACACTCCAACACCTCAACACATAGATCAAAACACCCTTAAATTATTAAAATAACCCAACTTTTTAACAAAATCCTCATTAGTAATACATTATAAATTACACATATCTAAACCCGTAATTCAAATTCAATACTTATTCCAACATGAAACTTTCAATTACTTTTATCACTTTAACCATCAAATGATCACCATAATCTTCTTAAATAAAAAGATTATAAGAAAAATCTATGGTATAGGGCATATTTTACTTTGATTTTTTTACAATTCTTTCAAGTTTCTTTGTTTTCCTACGGCCAACATCCGTATATCAATGCGTATCACTTAGATTTATTCAAAACCTAAATTCCATAATTGACTCTTCACTTACCATTGGATATCTCCAAAGGTTGTGTATGCTTTGCGATTCCCTCTTTAGATGAGTTACACTATTAAGAGAGATTTAAATTAATCTAACTTTTTCCTCTAAAAATCGATAAGATTTAATATTCTTAATGTATCTTCAGCGTTTTCTGGATTTGTAGTGGAAGAGTTTTATTCGATAGCTCCAAAAAGTCTAAGAGTTTCTAGAAAATAACGTAATATATGTGCATTAGCCAGGTCAGGAAATTTTTGTATTTCTAATATTACCCTTCATTAAACCATTGCTTAAGACCTTAATATCCTTTACTTGTAACTTACTCATCCTTTATTTATATTTGTGACTTTATTCTTTTATAGTCCTTTTTTTTTTAGGGTATTATAGATTGTTAGACTTTACAAAATGAATTTATTACTTAAGAAAAACATAAATTTCTAACTCGAAGAAAGAAAAATTCCATTTCACCTTTTATATTATTATTTTTTAATTATTTCATCTAACTTTATTGACATTGAATGAATTATATGAACATAAGAAAAAATACTATAACTTTTGTTCCTCTTGGTATGGAGTAGTCGTTTGCTCAATGGGTAAAAATGTACTTGCATTTCTTTAAATTGGAGCATGGTTGGAAAATAAGAGGTCAATTTAAATGTAATGAAGTAAAGTTCAACATAAGTATAATGAGATGGTAAAATAAAAGAAAGAATTGAATGATAGTTAAATCAAATTGAGCAATTTTAAAATTAAACTTTCTAAACAGTTTAAATCGGTTCAGCTTTAAAAGGATTTGCAAACAGAACACTATAAAATTGTTTAGTTTTAATCGAACCGAAATACATTTATCCATACATAAATATATAAATATAAGTCGAGAGCGGAGCATAAGACTGACTATCTGTTTTTAACCGGATTGTAAACGTATAAAAATGTGAATGTTAATGACCTTTTACATGTTAGATAAGGAGATTTTCACTTCATTAATTTAAAAAAAAAAAAAGAAAAGAAAAGAAGAGATCAAAGAGAAATTCCTGGGATCATCTAGAAATAAGCCGAATTGTGGGCAATGAGAGCGTTTCAAACGCTAGTAAATGGATAAAATCAGTAACTAATAATACTCTCCAGGTGCCATGTGTAGATCATCACTTGATATGGTCATATGCATTCCATGAAAATCTCCTTCCTGTCTGTACATTTTGACCGTTTTTTCAGGATAAGAACGACTCTCTTTCCAAGGACTGGACTGTTCTAGTTTATAGGCAGTGGACTATATATATATATATTCTCCTAGTTTTAGCTCTTCTTCTGTGAGAGAAAGAAAACAAAAAGGAGAAAACTTATAAAACAGTAAAAAAACAAGTGAAAAATGGCAGATATTCCCAGAGGTACCGCCGGTTGCAATGATCGGTGCGGCTGCGCAACCCCTTGCCCTGGCGGCAATGCTTGCCGGTTGGTTATCTTGTTTCTTCTTATGTTCCACTCATTCAAAATCTTTGTGATTACTAATATGCAAAATAAAAAGAATCTTTAAATCACTATTCCTCTACTTAAATCAATCCGAAATTTTTTTTTTACTCTAATAAACTAGAGGGACATACACTCATCATGCATTAATTCAAAAATGAAGAAAATCAATTTACATGAGATATTTATAAAAATGTTATTTTAAACCTAATTTTCGATTATAAGTCATCTTGATGTGTTTATATATTGAAAAATTATAATTATAAGCGAATTACTGGTATTCTGAGCTAACTCATTTGTTATATATTCTTTTTACTAATTCAACTATTCATAGATAAATATTGGATGCAGTGTGTGCATTTTAATTAAAATCATGACATATATTTAACTTTAGTTTTTTCTGTAGGCTATTCTATTCGTTTACACCCTTGCTTTAGAGGGCTGTCTAAACAATACATTAATTTCTTTTTCATTTTCCCCCGAATATAAACGTATCCCCAAACAAGAATTTTCAACTAGCTATAAATTATAAGATGTTTTATATTCTTTTCCAAATTATTGATCCTATCAGAAAATTATAAAATGCAGGTGCACTGCCAGCGCGGGTGGAGAGATCAGCCACAAGACATGCTCGTGCGGGGAGCATTGCAGCTGTAACCCCTGCAGCTGTACCAAGACGGAGGTTTCCGGCAGCGGGAAAGCCTCCTGCCGCTGCGGAAATGGATGCGCTTGCTCCAAATGTGCATCTTAATGGAGTGAAGGATTATATTCTGAAATCTCTATGTAATAGAGTAAAATTCTAGGAAAAATATGTTTGCTTGGTCATGTGAGCTAGTAATTTCAGCCCATGGTGAGATTTCTTTGTCGGTGTGCTGTTTGTTGTCATGCCCGGTCCATCGTATTATGGACTCAGGCTTCTTCATTTCTCATGTGATATTAAGACTTGCTGTTAAGCTCTTGTTTTATAAATATGAGAAAATCAATAAAGTATATTTTAATGCTATTGTGGATTTCCCTCAGTTTGGTCGGAAATATCAGTGGATATTGTTCATTCTATCTCCAAGCCCAAGCTTGGCCTACTAAGGACTTTCGAGTAAGGAGAAGGTAGGAAGTATGCCATTCAATATGACGACTAACAATCGTTCTAAGATTTCCTCTCACGATTTACTTCACGACAAATTGAGATCGCAAAAATCAGGGAATTATGAAAAGTCGGTTTGATTGCCATTCTCATATTCTCTTTACCCATAAATAGGCCTAAAGAATCCTAGATTCTTATTACTCTTTGTAGTTGTCATATTCTCATCTTGCAAAGTATTAACTTGTGTATCGAAGTGTAGATAGTTAGAAGTATTTGGATTTAAGGAATTTTAGAAAGAAAAAGCAAGTGGAGTTTGTAAAGTTCGATAATTTTATATGGATTAACAGTTTTTTATTTCTTTAACCCTATTTTAAGAAGAAATTTGAGTTATTTGGATCTTAAGGGATTAATAGAGTAAACTATTAGTTTTTGAATATGAGATTTTCAAAATTTATGTAAATAATATATCAATTTTGAAAATACTCTTTTTAAATACCTTAGAAATAAAATGGAAAGGTCTTAAATAGAAAATGTTCCTAAAATAGTAATATGACTATTTAAGAATTCCATTAGGGTTTTTAGGGTTCAAATTAGGAGTAATGATAAAATAGTGAGAAAATATATGAAAATTTTCAAATGAACTACTAAAATAATTTTTAGAATTTTATTATCTAAACAATATTAGGTCAAATAGTTCAATCCTTACAAGCATATAAATAAATAACATCGACACGATATGGTTAAACTTGCAATCTTTTCTTCTTTTAAGTATATGGCTTTATTAAGCCATTTTGCTCTTAACTCCAAAAGTTTTACGTACAGCTAGGAGTGCAAGATGACAACACGTGCAAAATATATTTCTCGAAGATATCATATAATTATTATGTATTTTCTGAGTGACTTGTCCGAATTCAAAACCGTCCAATGTAGTAATATTGTTTGGCTTAGTTGATTTCTACATGCTATTCAAGAATGTATTGTTGGAAATGGATACTTTAGCAAATATGAATAGTAATAACATTTGACACCTAAGAGTTTTACCTCCAGACGTATTTTTCTTTTTTCTTAAATACTTTTGAGAATGTGGCTTTACATCTCTAAACTTTAAGGTGGTCTTTTATAGATTCGAAGGAGAAAGATACATTTTTTAAGTTACGAGGAGACGTAAATTCAAAACGTTCAATTAGACCTAGGGAAGAGTCGGGTTCGACTCTTAAACCAAATTGAAACTGGCTTGATGGTTCATTGAATTAGCTCAGACTCATGAGTCACGAGCTTGAACTGTAACTTAACCTGTTGGGCTTCGCAGGTCGATGCAGTTCAATGTGTTGGATCAATCGAACTAATTGGTCCAAGCCCGTATCAAAGGAACCGACTGTTCAACCTGTCAGTTTTGACCAAAAAATTAAAATAATAAAAAAACAAAGTTTTTTATAAATTAAATTTAAGTATTCTTTCAAATTAAAATATAAAATAAAATTGATTATTATTATTTATATTTAAAAGTTAATATCGAGATTGAATAATATATATGAGTTTATAAAAAAAAATTATCAGAACCCATATATTTTAATATTGGTAAAAATAAATAGTTATGGTGTAAAATATATTACTTTAACTACAAAAAAAGTTTTTCAACAAAAAAAAAAAAACCACCAAAAGAATTCGAGTCATAAGATATCACAAGTTTCATATGATTTTATCTAATTTTTGAAAGAGCAACTACTTTTATAAATAATGTATTTTAATGATTTATGCAAGTGTATTGATAATTTAATACCATTAAAAGTCATAAACAACATATTTATATCATATATAAAATGGCGAGTGTATTATAAATATTATATAGATGCTATTCTTTTTACAATATCATTTTAACTCTCACATAGATTATATTGTTTTCTAAAGTTTCTTCTGAAGTAATAAAAGAGCACAGTAAATATTGCTTATCACAAATCAAGTCGCATATTGATTATATTGGCAAGTTTTATTTGAGATGTTGCTTATAAAAAAAAGGTTTACTTACTTAATTCATTAATTGTAGACATAAAGTAATAATTATGTATTATTGAAAATGTAAATTATTAATAACGTTCTCAACAATTAATAGGGTACGAATCCTTAATCTTAATGCCCAATAATTAATAGAGTGAAATAGTTAAAATTTTAAATTCTTGTGATTTATTAGTAGTTTTCTTTTTCAAATAAAAAATAAAGATAATTTTTTTCCCACATTAATAAAAAAAATTGACTAATTTACAGGCCGAAAATTGGCCTGTTGGATCGAGTTAACCGGCCCGAAACCGATTTAAGCTGAACCAATCTTGGTACAAGAGAGACTAGACCCTTGACCCGATGAGTCCAAGTCGGGTTTAACCTTGTCTTATGTCTAGTTCAGCAAAGTAAATTTGAAAAGGGGCCATCAGTAAAATCAAACGGGGAACCATTTGAAGGTCTAAAAGCATTATGATCGTTGTATCGATAGCTTTTTCTATGGTAGCCTACAAAGCTTGAAATAGGGTTGGTGATTATTGACACATTACATAATAAAGACACAACATGATATGATTACTTTACCACGATTATAAAAAGAAAATACAACATATGACATTTAATTTAGTTATAAATAAATATGATTACCTCATAATTTAGTTATCTATAATGCATATTTAATTTTATGTGCTTTTGATACTAATATAAATTTAATATGAAATAAAAATATGAGCACGACCGATTAACACAAATTGCTAAATCTACTTGGGAATATAAAACCATGAGATTTTCATATAGTCGTATAATCAAATAAATGCCAATACGATAACGACATCATCAGGAGTCGGTAGCTGCTTACGTCTAGACATCCAAGATTCAAGATTCCGATATATTTGGATGAAAGTAAGAATTAGTTAATAAGCAAATACAGCAAAATTATTAGAACTTGAAAAGTGGATCTTCTTTTTGGTGGTAAAGTAATTGTTATTGGAGGAGACTCTCACCAATTTTCTTCCTTTTGCAGTTTGTATGTGAAAATAGGAATCTTTATACACGATTTAGCTCAACTCATTTATAACGAGAGATTTAGTTACATTATTCTCTCTTTGTATTTAGTCATATTTCTTCTTGATATAAAGATGAGGTTAATAGATTTTACCGATTCTTGATTCTGCTTCGTTCAATAAATCTTATAAAATAAGCTTCCAATCAATGGGAATTTTACTCCCTCGAAGATCTAAATTCGCTATTCTTTATCCATAGTCTAGATTTGCATAGCTCTATTGTAATCACAAATGAAAGTTTTAAAGGAAATATCTTGTAATAATAATAATAATAATAATGTCTTTTCATTTATTATGAAGATAATTATTAATCGCATTTTTCTTATAGCAATATTTATCTATTGGCTCTTTGTTTATAGAATCCTAAAAACCTAATTTCACTATTGTCATCCTCAATGTAACGTACTGTCGCATGTTGCCTTTCATCTATGATTATTGGATTCCATGTATCGCTTTCATGGTTAGATATTGGAAATAGCACGGATCATGCTTGTTCTAAGATGAAATTGACGGTCATCCCAAGGTTTGACTATGTGAAGTAGTCTTGGTTTTCATTTCTTTCAAAATTAAATGAAGATAACCTCATGATTAAATTTACCTCTTGACTTGACCTGTTCCCATGAAAGGAAAGGTTGACTTGCAAATGCATTCTTTAAACCATTCATCGAGTACACATTAACTTTAGAAATTTTCAAAGCATGATTTTACTTATTTATAATTTTTGAAAAAAATATATATATCTCTCAAACCTAAACTGTTAAAACTATTGTGAATCACAATTCCTCACAGGAAAGGATGAATCAGGAGTCAAAGGAAACAAAGTCTCAAAAGAAAAGGGCAGCCGAAAACCACGTCCGCGTTCAAAATTGTCGGGAAGGTATTAGATATATTCAAACCATACATACTCCTACGGTCGTAAATCGAACCATACCCGAAAGTCCACCTTGAAAAGCAATATAAGGTTTATTATTTAAATTTCTGCCTGGTACGGGAGATGAAGACCTGTCGAATCACAAAAACAAACATGATATACGAACCCAAAGAGGGTCCGGGTACTACCCATTGGAGAAACCATATGATTACACACAAGAAATGTACAGATATCAGTATATAAAAATATTGCAGTAAATGGAAATTTGTATATAAATATTTTTCAGGCATCACATATGTGTCATTTAAGAAACCACGGGTGATATATCAACTGAGTGAGTCATATCATACCTATATATGTATGGGCAACATACATATTTCATGTAAATAGATAAGTACACTAGAAGTCCTTTAAATTCATAATAAAATTCTAATAAGTTTTCATATTTTTACTTGAGTGATTAAGTACATAAATTTATATCAAGCTTCAATTACTTCGTATAATAATATAAATCCTTTCATGTTACTTATGCTATTGTACTAAACAAATCTCGGATGAACGTCTATATAAGTAAAACACTTACTTCATATAATAATATAAATAAATATAGATGAATTAATTGAATTTTGACATATGTATATAACTCAGTTAAAAGAGATAGAAAAATTAAAAATATCCATACAAGAATGTTATGTAAGAGTTACTCATGTATTTTATGGAGGCAAAAGAGATATAGTCTTATTGAAACTACTGAAGGGATTCTATGGAGGATGTTTCTATTTTGTAAAAACAAAGAAAAAGAAAAAGGGACAATTTGGAAATTTCGGTGATAAAAGAAAACTCTAACTTAAAGAACCAACCTGATTTCTCCCCTTCATTTTCCCTGTCATTGCAAAACAGAAAACGCAATTTAGCTAAGCTGTCTCTCACCCTCGCTATAACCAAACGTTGGGCCAACGTTGCAAAATTATCCAATTGCCTGTAAAAAGGATTCATCCATGCTCACTCCCCTTAAATTTCACCTCAAACTCTTTTAATTGAATACTTTTCATTAAATTCAACTCAAACTCTCAATATTCTTTTAATTTCTGGCGAGTTTGTCAAATAAATACATCTATCTTTCATTGCCTCAGCAAAAGAAGAGACGTATACAGTCGTTCGTCTCCATCATCACCAACACTATCACCTGTTCAACCAACCTAAGGGTTTACACTTGAAATCCACTTTTTTACCTCCAGTTGTTACAACCAATTTTTGGAAAACTTCTCAATTGGAAAGATATTGATAAGCCGAAATTACGATTTGACAAGATCTTTGCAAATTGGCCACAATTTCGAGCTATAAGTATCTGGCTTCCTCCAACTAGTGCAATTTAAGGTCGCCACCGATATTAATTTAGTTCACATTTTCAATTTAAATGTGATTCCCACTGTGGTGGAAGAATTCAATGACGAAAACGGTTAGCACGTGGCACACATAAACTCTATTATATCCCAACTACGTTATGGGTCATTGGATTCGGATTATGCATGAAAAGATTAATGGGACTCCTCAACTGTCATGGTAGGGGCGACAATGCCAGATGATCGCGATATGCATGATGCATTAGTCCACTTTACTGGTGAGACAGTAGGTGGAGAGGTACGAGTAAAAGAGCGTCCAAACCACTTAAATAAATGCTATCGCAATTCGCCTATTCCGTCTTAGATCTTCCATGAAATGCTAAAATCCAGTATCAATCTATGGTCAAACCAAACACGCCTTACCCAAGAAAACTTGTGCTTAGTTGATGGTAACATCGACCAATGTGGGGGAAACAATTGTCAATTATATTTTGCATGCAATGAATTAGATCGATTTGCAGCTGTGCTATGGCTGACTCATTACTTTAGTGCTTGCCTCGAAAGGATTTGACCTCAAATCCGAGATGGAGGACATATTTAGGTCCGTTGAACTGAGGGGTTGATATTTAATTTTTATGAGATAAAATTTGGCTACAAGTGTTTAAATAAGTAATTTTTGACCAATTTTTTACTTATCAAAAGTTATCTAGAGTTCCTAAAAGCCAAAATTGAATCGAATATTTTCTAAATATTAAATTCAAGTACTTTTTACATATTTTTATCTTACAAGGAAGTGGATTTAACTAAAGTCTCAATGTTTGAGAATATCTTTAAACTTAATTCCTATATAAATGGTAGTGAGCTTACAAAAGATTCCGAACCCTTTTGTATTTCCTAATAATTTACGAAGGGCGTGGAATGTTCCGAAGCGTATAGGGAGAAAGTCCAAACCATTCCTTGCCAAAAGGAATGTGTTTCCAAACTTAAGGGAAAGGTCCAGAGCATCTGAGAAAGCGTTTGGAACTGTTTTGAAACAAAATCGAAATAGTGTCAAGGAATGCAAAAGAGTACTCTAGAGCATTTGAAAAAAAAGTTTGGACCATTTCTTTAAAAAAAAAAAAAAAGTGTCATTTCCGGTCTCATTGAAACATTAAATGTAAGGGGATGAAGGTGTAATGTTGAAATTTTTTGGAGAGGCTATAAATACACGATGAAGAGCAAATTAGAGGCGATTATCGAGCTTAACTTACAATTACTTCGATTATTCTCTTGTTTATTAATCTCCTTATCTCTTATATATCATTTGCAATCTTTTACATGAGAAATTTGTGAGAGATTTGTATAGTCCTAGGAGAGTTTATATTTGCAACCTTTGTAATAGCACTAGTGATTATTTATGTAAACTTGTGCAATTAGCTACTGAGCCTTTGATTTATGGGGATTAATAAAAGTGCGTACAAAGTCCTTGATTAGAGGTATTGTGTAATTTTGAAGAATAGGACAAAGTCCAAACTCTATGTGAAGATCTTAGGCTTGATTTCACTATTCCTATCTCTTTTTTTTTATTTTAGTAATTTATTTATTATTCCGTTATTTTCTCATATATTTATTTTGATATATGCATTAAAAGTTCTTAACTTGCAAAAAAATTTGCAGTTAAACTCAATTTACTCTCAAACAGCCTCCCTCCAGAACAGTGCCTAAGAATCTATGCCATAAGATTAAGATCGAGCTATTGACAATGTGGAGCATAGTGCTCCGAGAAAAGGATGTTGTTAGATCCTATGTTGAACCTAAATGGATTTACGTTTCATTGGTCTTCCCTAGCTAACCAAATGAAGTTCCACAACTAGAAGAGATCACTTAACTATCACAAGTTAGAAGAAATGCCAACAGGCACTAGTTTTTGATGTGACACCTGCATGATTAATCAAATTAATTCATAAGGTGATCTATTCATGACTAGGATGAATCTTAGAAGGAGGAATCGCTTAATTTCATTTTCCTAAATGACACAATTATATGACAACTTCCTTATGATTTGTTGTTTTGCATCAATAGAACCAGTTGTATGTTACATATTGAATTCTTTCTTAAAGAATCTCTTTCTACTTGCTCTAAAAAGATTAGGAGATTCTTTAGAAGAAATACTTGCTATGAAAAATTGAGAGTTTCTTATTACAACTCCTTTTCGTAGTAGAAGTATTTACCAATTCTCTAGAGAAATATGTTGGCTTAGTAAAAACAATTAGAGGGTATATATATATATATATACACACACACACACACACTAATAGCTCCTTCTATAATCCTTACGTAGATCAATAGGAAGACAATATTAAGTGCTTAAGGCAAATGCCTATTGTATAACAAGACATGTACTCATGTATGAGACAAATGAAAAAAGATGTGTAACATCGCTTAAATATATGGTGATAGAACTCTAATAATTAAAGTACTTTTGATGCAATGACTTACAATACATTAAAACTCCAAAATTAAATATACTTAAACTTCCAAGATGGATGATCTCTTGAGAAATTATTGTACCAAGAGATAAAATCGTATGGTGTTTTACGTCAAAATGGACAATATCTTGGTAGGATAAGTTTTGATCTGGTTGTTATAAGATAGTATTAGAGCAATCTATCAACCGGATTGAAAATGGAAAAGTTCCTGCTTAGTGGTGGTCTTAGACTAACAAGGACATCAATTTTAGGGGGAAGTGGGGATTGTAATTCCCTTTAAATACTACGTAACGGAACTCTAATAATTGAAACGCATTTTGATGCAGCAACTCAGAGTACATCAGAAAACTAAAGTTAAGTATGAGGTTAGGTCAATTCTAAGATGGGTGATCTCTTAGAAAGTTGTTGCACGAAAGATAAAATCGTATGATGTTCCACGCTAAAGTGGATAATATCTCAGTGGGTGAAGTTCCGATGGATTTGTTACAATATATATTAGAGGAGGATGGATCTATGTTATTATTTGGATTATCTATAACCATAACCATGACTGCTATTACTGCCTTCATCTCCTCAAGATCAAGTATTGAATCTACCTCCATCTTTGTCTTTGTATATTTATTTTTATGCCTATTTATTTTCTTTATTTATTTTTTCATATTCTAAATTCTAAATTTTTGTGAATATAATAAAGTTTGAAGTATGTTTATTTCTTATGGTTATCTTTTATTGCAAGTTATAGTTTACATTTAATGGACTTTTGCTTTACATAGTACTACATTATATACATGTTATACATATTGTAAATATATGTTATATAAAATATATGTAGCTTGAGTACTCTTTAAATATAACTTTTGAGTATTATTTATTATATGCATTAAACTTTTCATTAGCATAAAGTATAAAATCCATTCAATTTTCTTTCTTTTTTAAAATTTTTTTTAACAAATTTACTAATTGAGAATATATATATATGACTCTTTGCATTTTTTAACACATAAATGTATAATACCAATAAAAAAACACCAGAAATGTTGAAAAATGAGCAACACATAGGCCACATGAGAGGAAAAAGCATACTGACACATAGGTGAACAAGCACATAAGCATGCTAGACTTAACATAAGGGCACATAAAATATGCAATTTTTGGCATATGGTTGGGTGGCACGGCAAAGATTACTAGGCCTAACAAGTGCTACATATACTGAGATGCTTAATAATTTGCATTGTGCAGGGTGCATTTATTTTTTTATCATTTTATTTATATTATTAAAGCTAATTAGCCCTTACATAATCGCCAACATAGATGTTAATCGTTTTTATTAATTTAACCTTTGAAATAAAATTTTCATTATAGATAAACTAATTTATTTAAGTAAATAAAATTATAAATATAAGGCAATCGGGGAATTTAAATGGAATATAATTCCCCTCTTTTTCTCTCTCCACTTGAAGGCAATTTCACTCTTCCCATTACCCTACACTCACTCACTCTCTCTCTCTCCCTAACATTCCCATCTCTCTCTCCACCTTACCTCTCCCCACTAACTCCCTCCCTTTGTCTTCCTTAATGTTCTCTATTTTTCTCCCTCTCATCTCTATTTTTTTTCTTCCAAATCCTTCTCTCTTTGTCTCTCTATGTTTTTTGAGCAATTTGAACACCAAATCAAAAAGGAAATCTTATTTTTGTGAGCAAAAGATTGGAAAAAGAAGATTTAAATACTACGCCTTGGAGGTTCGCACTGGTTTTGGTGTTTTTGGTAATGGTTACCAATGTTGGCCTTTAGTTGTTGTGATGATGGTTGTTTCAACATGATGGAGAGTGGTTATGGGGGTTTTGGCACACGAGTAAGCTGTTGGTGGTGATAATTTTAGCTAAGGAGTAATGTTTAGTAATTGTTGGAATTATGGTTAAGGGTCAACGACGAGTTCAATCATGGATGCTACTTGGGTTGTGCCTATGTACCAGGGGTTATATTTCCCTTTTCATGTTTCTATTCATATTGCAACTGTTCTTAGTCAAAAAATATTTTCAATTAACATAAGCCATCTAACAATCATTGGTAAGTTGAAGTTCTTCTCTTTTTTTTTTTTCTTTTCAAAAAGAGAAAGTAAAGTTTATCTTGGTGTGATTTCTTTTTACAAGTAGAATTAGAGACTTCAAATTCATTGATGGAAATTGAAGGCACACGTTCACATAGTATTGTAAAGTGTAAAGTTTTTTATTTTTTTTAAATATATATGCCGCTATCCTTGATTAAGCATATTCATTTGCTTTTTTTTTTTCTTAATGGATGATTCTAATTTGGTATCAATGTAGATGGTTTAAGTTAGTGTTTCAATTCCTATCAGGAGTTGAAGATTTGCATCTTTTTACGTCTAGGTTTTTATTGTTTTGTAAGTAGTATATTGTTGTTCTTGATTAAGTGTTTTTTTTGCTGCATTTGTTGATGTTAACGAACATAAGCTAATATAATTTTTTCCAATAAGAGAAAGATAAGAATGTGTTTTACCCTCGACTAGAGGCAGAACACAGTTCGGTTACAATCATTCTTGATTGTCTCTTTAAGAGAACTTATGGAATTCTTTCTTATGTTTCCACATGAACATTAAAGGATGTATTTATTTACAAGTATATGTGAACTTTTTCTCTACAATTATGAAATGACGAATTTATGCACCCTTTTTTCTTTCTTTTTAACAATTTAATTTTAAACATTATGTCTTTGGAGTTTAAGTACTTAAAGTTTGATGGACTTGAGTTATGACTAACTGCATTACTCTCTCTTATTATGACTTTATGGTGAAAGGATTTTACAAATATTTAAGTTATTTTTCTTTTTATAAGATGACCACATCTATTTAATTCTATTTTTATGTCAATTTTAGATTAAATATTGGAGACCTTTTAAAGGTTAATTTATTGTAGAAGTAGAGCTCAGACCATTTGATGAAGTTGTTGCAAGAAGAAGTGTGGATTTCAATCAAAATTTTATTATGTAATTCCATATATCTGAAAATGTTGACTCTATATATCTATATTGCAAAATCATGCTTAAGTTTCTATATATAATTTGATCGATTGCCTTTTAGGATTTCATCAATTTGATTGAATAGCTATGGTTGTATAAAGTTACTTTAGCTTCATGCTATTGAAAGTTTGATGCTTCTGATTTAAATTTAGTTTTGCTTAGATATCACGACATTATGATTTTTTATTACCTAATTGGTATTATCTGTATACCAAAAACTACAAAAGACTTGCTATTTTCTTTCAAAGGCAAAAGAAAGAATAGGTTATATATTTAAGGGTGTTATATAGAAGTTGTTTGGTATTATCCCATTGGTATTAAGCTATTCTCTTTTCCTTTTCTTTTTTTTTTTTCTTATGAAAATTCATTACTCTTTTCTAGTGAATAGATTCACATAATCAAGTTTTTTCTATTTGGAAATGAAGAAAACAACAACACCTAGCTTAATAATGTTACAACTATTTTTGCTAATTATTGCATATTTTTTCTACATCATGTTTTATATATTAAGTACTATTTTAACTCTTCACAACTTGAAATACGAAAATGGAGTTTTTGCAATATGACATAGTATGTCAATTGTCTCCTCAAGAACCTACATCGATCGATGTGTAATTTTCCCCTTTAGCCAAATATATAGTTAGAGACTATTAATATCAATTCATCTACCCATTTACAGTAAACAATGTTCGAGAAAGATATGGAAAATGCTAAAAGGAATTTGCAATCTATAAAAACATAAATATAACATTGTTAATGAAATTTTTATGAAGAAAATGGTTTTGGTTTTTAGAAGTATAGGAGTTTGGAATGTGAACATATTGCCTTTCATGATTAAATAACTTATGCCAATTACTAAAATGTTCAAGTTATGTCTATTCATTTTGTATAAGTTTTTGTTTTTTTCATTTGTACAAATTATATTTATTCATGTTGAAAGAGTTTTAGTCCGTATCCTTGTGTGGTAATTTTCTTTTAATAGAAACCTTTTTAATTGGTTGTTTATTCATTTTCACATTTAGTAATATAATTTTATTAATTCTGTACATTGCATTTCACTATGTACATTGTAATATTAGAAGCCCTTAGTGGAATAGTGATCAACTTTTGCTATGAACGAAGACTTCTACCATTTATTAGGTTTACATTATCCTTTTTATCCAATAAATAAAAAAAAAAGTTTACATTTACTTAGAAAGTACATTAGTGTAGGACACAAAAGATATGTAAAAGTATTCATATTAAGTGTTTTCTTTCATTTTCTTCTTTTTTTTCTACCTCCATTTCAGTGAATGCTCTAGATTGATAACAAATTGACTAATTATCCTTAATTATATCCATATAATAAAATTATTTTCTTTACAATGTTGATTAATTTTCAAAACCTTATGGTAAAGTGATTGTGAAATAACTCATATCTCATGATCTCATTATTTTATGATTTTTCTTCTTATTTTGTTTGATGTATTATTGATGGCTTCTTCACTTTTACGAACAATATTTTTATTGAATACATTAAAATTTTACATTGTTATCTTTTATCATTTTTTTTCTTTTGTACCTGCAACATGAGTACTGTGTATTATAGATTTATAACATTACTTAAGGATTATGTTTATCTTCAACAATATTAAAGTTAAAGACACTACTTTCGTATCTTAGGTGTTTATTTAAAAAAAAAATTACCAATCTACAATAACACTCTTATTGATTATTGTTTGAATATTATTTTTCTTATTCAAACAATAATTTATAAAAGTTGATCTTAAAAACTTCAACCTATATGGTAACATCACTTTAATCTTATATTTGAGAATATTACCTACTTTAATGATATTATTGAGTAAACGCTTTAAGGTATTATTATTTATTAATATAACTTCTCAATAATATCCAACTGACAAAGAAATAATTACCTCTCTTCAGATTTTTTTGTAACTATTTTCCCTGCATCTTATTATTTCATTTTTTCACGAAAAAGTATGTATCTTTTTAGTAATCATTATATATCGCATACTATTTTACCTTATCAATTTGTTTTGTAGTACCTTTATGAGCATATGGTAGGGTTTACAATGGAGTAACTCAACTCTGATCAGTATTATTGCCTTGCATTATATTAATAATCACATTTGCACGATTTTTTGTTGTTGATAATTTTCAACTATTTTTACATTTTTTTATTTATTTCTCTTACATGTAATTAACTAAGTAAATGTTTTTCAATTAATCTTTGATAAATCTCATGTTGATAGATTTGCACATGCATCAAGGGTACAACATTTGCTAATTATATTCAAAACCTTTATATATAACATTATGTTATTAAATGCTACTTTTTGAAATTATTTATGTTTTAACCTCTCAATAAGCCATTAAAACCACAATGTTAAATAAAGAAAACTAAAATAGAACAGCATATTATAATATATTTTAATAGATAAATTTATGTAGTGATATAGTTGTTTTCTCTTTTTTTATTTTATGTTTCTCGTACCTTAAGGTAGTTTGTATATCATTTTTATTTTTTTTTATTTTTTAAAATCTTTGTCATGTATATAGTTTAATTTGGTAATATGTTATTATATCGACTTATTTTATTTTATTTTTCTAAATTATTATTCATGTATATAGTTTATTTTAATAATATGTTATTATATCGACTTATTTTATTTTTGTATACGTAACACGAGTGTGAATGCTAGTATTAATATATTTGTTTATTTAAAGGACAGAACATAATCTGCCCATCCCGACTTACCCGTCTTATGCTTGTTTGGTTGTTTAATGTTGATATATTTGTCTTGCATGTTCCACGAAGTATTCGCATTAAATTTAGGGAAAATTCTAATCTCTCCTGTGGTTCTCCCGCTCAGGTTTGCGCATCCGTTTCAATTTTGACAAGCATCACACGGCAGTTGACTTGACTAACGTTTTAATTTTCCAGTTGGTGTACCCCGCGAAATCCCCACAAATTCAATCTCCGTGGGACCAGCGAGGCGACATGATCCTCTCGCTCTAATCTTCCTCCTTTTTAACTCCACCTTCTTCAACGTAAACTATTCTTATATTTTACAGTTTTACCAATGGCTGTGTGCCATCCCTTCTGCTTTAACAGATTATTTATATGATTATTTAAAAAAATATATTTTTTAATACAAAAGTTGTTATTTTATTAAGAAATAACAGACACGCATCTTTTATAAAAGCCTTCTAGATAACTTCTTTTATGTATCATTTCTCATAACTTATACAACCTATTTTACTTATAAAAACATTACCTCTTACTACATTTATAAAAAAGAAAAAAAATTACGTTTTTCCATATAAAAATAATGTAAATATCCTATATGCATATAAAAATAATATGACTATCGGGCTAATGTTACAAATAGTACTCAAATTTTATGAAAAAGTATAATTCATTACTTATATTTTAGAAAAATTAATTTATTGTCTAATCAAAATTTTCATAATTATTTGTCCTATCTAAACTCTACTAAATTCATTTACTGATATTGATATACATATAAAAAAGAAAGTAAATATTCCATTAATCTCAAGATTAGGTGTACCCAATAACTACCCATAAATATATCGACTATTTTAATCTTAAGATGATTGAAATGGTTATTTAAAGCGGAAATAATCACAATCTACTTTAAAAAATACCTCATTTGACCTAATGATGTGACAATAAGCAAGTTTAATGAAACTAATTTAGATAAAAATAATAACTACAAAAATTTTAATTAAATAGTAATTTAGGTACTATTTATCACATTTACATGTCAACAGTCTATATGCATATAAAAAATTATGTTTTTATTTGACAGCCATTTTCCATTTCAATATATAAGATAAAGGATGGCAACGGGAGTCAGAGTTTCAATGCATCGAAAGAATAAGGAAATAGGTATTCCAAGTCAAGGAAATATTAAAAAGACAAGTATAATCAATTAGAGTGACAAATTCTTAGAATTTTCAATTCAAAGTTGAGACTTTGGTGGCTTAAGCTTAAAGGATACTTGGTCAATATCCATTTCAAGTCTTCTTTCGTATTATCATTTTAGGTTTTTTTGGCCCACTGATATCTTTCGAGAAAAAGAGAAGGAAGATACAGAAGGAAGCATTGGATTCAAATGGGTAATTGCTTTGGTTCTAGTAAAGTTGAAGATCCAAAGGATTATGCTTCTAGTACTGTTGGACAACTCAGTTCATCAGGTAATACACACGCAAGAACAAATCTTTACTGATTCTTTGTGTTGAATAGCTCAAAATTTCATCTGGGTTTGAGTTAATTCTAGTGGTTTTGCAGGAAATCTCTTAACTTTCTTAGCTCTGCTAAGTTTAGGGCAGTTTCATGTTGTTTTCAGCCATTTCAATAAAACAGAGTACCCTGTTTTTCACTTGAGAAGCTAATTTTTTTCTCTGTGTATATGTGTGTGTGCTTTTTCTTTTTTTCTTTTTTCTAATTTTAATACTACTCTATGATTAATGTTGAAAACATTAATTCAGGTAGAAGATATTGGGTAGCTAAATTTCGTTGTTTCCATTCTCTAATTGTGTTGTAAGAAGTTAAAAAACTATGTTGACTTGATTTATGTTGATTTACGCAAATATTAGATCATATTTCAAACTACTAATTTCTAATTTTAATGCATTGATTTAATTTTCATGTATATTTTTTTTCCTTAGTGGGGATTTCTCAAACGACTACCAATACAACATCTTCTGGTGCAAGCAACGTATCCCGGAACAGCCATTTCTCGGCGGCTAGTGGAGATGAGGCTTTTCCTAATGGCCAGATTTTACCACACCCTAATCTAAGGATCTTCACTTTACCTGAATTAAAATCCGCAACAAAGGGTTTTAGAACTGATACTGTACTGGGTGAAGGAGGTTTTGGTAAAGTTTTTAAAGGATGGCTTGAAGATAAGCCTACATCAAGGAGTGGCACAACCACTGTTGTTGCAGTTAAAAAGTTGAATTCTGAGAGCTTGCAAGGGTATAACGAGTGGCAGGTGAGTCAGAAAAAAGTTAATACCTTGCATACATTATCTTGTTTAATTAGATTCTTCTTTTTGAATAATCTAATTATTTTTCTTTTTTTTTTTGTTTATTTTCGATGATCTCTTCATTTATCCATTGTTAAAATTTTTGACATATTGTGCTTAGTCATAGCTCACATTCAGGTCATACATTGGTCATGTTAGGTAGGATGTATTTTCTATTCGTTGGTTGGTGGTGTTGTTGGAGAGATACTGTAATGATTTCATCGCCAACATAAGATTGCACCTAGTAAGTTCTTATACTGAAAAATGTAAGAGATGAAGTGAGCATTTATTGGAATCTATTGTGGAAAATCACCTACTCCTCTGGTCATACGTATCCAGAACTCAAGAGGCAGCAAATTTTATTGCTACTTGTAACCGAATGAATTGAAATTTGATAAGTCAATAATTTATTTAGATTTGAATGAAGGGGAGGCATAGAATCTAATTATCGATCCCCTCCCTTCATCCTCACCAGGATATCATAAAAAATAAGAGCAAATTGAATCTAATCAAAGATCACGTGTACTGCATTGTTGTGCTACCACATTACTGCTTTTATCTTTTTCCTCTAAAATGTAATACATAGGTGAATGAGTAAATGGAACTATGATTTGATTTTGAACTGATTAAGATGAGACGTAGAATGTGTCTTGTACTGTTGTTTGTGCATTGTGTAATTGTGCAATGGGCTATAAACTTCACCAATTGTAATTCCAAGTTTTGGTAAAGCAGAGTGCTGTTTGTTGGTGTCTTTTGTCCTTGTGTATTTATATGAAAATGTCAAGGAAGGGGTTAATTTAGGTAGTACTCAATGCAAGTAGATGCTTCAGCTTTGAGCTATATAAAGGCCGTGAACTGAAACTTCCTACCTCCATTGCATTCCCGAAACACACATGTTGCTCAGTGAAATTCACCATCACCCGTCCCATTTGCTTTAATGCATAATCAATATCACTCACCATGCAATCCATTTCTTTCTTTGGTACTTTCAGGCTGAGATAAACTTCTTAGGACGGCTTTGCCATCCTAACCTGGTGAAACTATCAGGATATTGTTGGGAAGAGAGCGAGCTACTCCTTGTATATGAGTTTATGCAGAAGGGTAGTTTGGAGAACCATCTTTTCGGACGTAAGATTTATCTATTGTAACAATACTTTTATCATTTCTGGGAAACAGACAATTTTATACAGAGCGTAATGCTGTGAATGCTTTTGTGGCTTTTTTCTGGTCATTTTGCAGGTGGTTCATTTGTTCAGCCTCTTCCATGGGACATAAGGCTCAAAGTTGCTCTTGGAGCTGCTCGTGGCCTAGCATTCCTTCATATGTCTGACAAGAAAGTAATTTACAGAGATTTCAAGGCATCAAACATCCTGCTCGATGGGGTAAGTTCAATACATTGTGCCAATTCATTCCTGAGATTCAAGAGGGACCGAACTTCTTCCTCCATCTCTCTCTCTTTTTTTTTTTTTTTTTTTTTTTTTCCCATTTAAAACACCAGGAAGAAGAAAGGTTTTATAGAAATTCTGTAATCATTGTGCCTATTACCTATATGTTTCCCATTGATATGGTGATGTCAATAACACTGCAAATTTAACATTGCTGGTAGTTTTGCTGAATCATACAATGTTTTTCCTGCTATGTTTCCCCAGTCCTATAATGCCAAGATTTCAGACTTTGGATTGGCAAAACTTGGTCCTTCTGCAAGTCAGTCACATGTTACTACAAGGGTGATGGGCACCAATGGCTATGCAGCACCTGAATATGTTGCCACAGGTCCTTACTTGATTTTCTTTTTGTCTGAGTCCTATGTACTGCTTGTAGGCAAATCAAGCCAAGAACTTTTTTCGAATTTCACCAAGTTCAAAAAAAAAAAAAATCCTTTGTTGTTCTATTCAAGGCTAATCATGCTTTTGGTACTTTGGTTAATAGGCCATTTGTATGTGAAGAGCGATGTGTATGGATTTGGAGTTGTTCTGGTTGAGCTGCTTACTGGCCTAAGAGCCCTTGATCAATCCCGTCCTACTGGAAAGCATAATCTGGTTGACTGGATAAAGCCATATTTAGCTGAGAGGAGGAAGCTGAAGACCATCATGGACTCTAGACTAGAGGGAAGATATCCTTCGAAAACGGTTTTTCGTCTAGCTCAACTTGCTTTGAATTGTCTTGAACCTGAACCAAAGTTTCGTCCATCCATGAAAGAAGTTGTGGAGACACTAGAGCGCTTTGAAGCAGCCAGTGAAAGACCATTGGAACATAGAATTCGGTCTAATCACCCTATGGCTCAGCGACGAGGGCAACAGCCTTTGCATCATCGCTCCCCTCTTCATCCCAAAATCAAATAGGATATATACAGGTACCAAAACATGCCTAGACAAAGGTGATTCGGCCATGATTTCTAGCAAATCTGAACTTTGAACTGTGCTGCTACTAGTATATTATTCCTCCCATTGGTGAGACACCAGTACACCACGGGGAGCAAAATCGAGTTACTATATTATTCCGTTGGATAGGGAAATGTGCAAGTATTGTGTAGTAGTTTGATGGGCTGCAGCTGTAATTTTTTCTCCAGGTTGTAGTGTTAAACAATTGCGATGGAGTTTTACTGAGGAGGTGCTTTATGTGAACTAATTCTCATATCTAGATGCTTTGATATTCATGGAGGCGCGACAGAGGATTCTTCATCTTAAGGCGTGTTTGTTTGGCAAAGAATGCTTTTTGTTACGGTCAAAGATTTGCAGTTGTCAAATATTATTTTACGGGCCCAGTGGGTGGCAAATATCAGTAATTTGTAGCAGTAAGTGATGGTAAAAAGCGGCGGTAATCACCAGAAATAGATCGTTATCTCAAACGGTGGCTGGGAATGATTGGTAAGAATTTTATTACTTTGAATTGGTAGGTATTTATGTGGATATAAATAGTAATGGTAGTTTAATGCCTGTGTTGTTGGTGTCCTATAAAGGTTAAAAGGATAAAATTGTGTCATGTCCAATAGACAAGGACGGAGACATGGGATGCAGTGCTTTCTAATGCTATCAAAAGCGTGCTCGATTAAACATTATTTTATATTATTAATTTACACGCACATATATATATATATATATATATATATATTCACGGAACAACATATGCATGCTGCAAGTCTAAAAATAATTACATTTAAAATCTATAATGCTAAAATGGCTAGCACCTTTTAAATTTCAGTATCTCCATGTTCAGTTAATCTTAAACTTACATAAGTAAATTTTGGTAACTTTTATATATAATATAATATATATATACACACACACGTTTCCCTTTTTTTTTTTTTTTTTTTTTGTACATTTATGGAATATCTTATCATGATTAATGCTTAGCCTTGGCAAAGCCTATGCTTTGCTCGCAATGATGTCCATTCCTAAAATGTCCTATATATGGTCTGGACCTCTTCATGGGAACCAATCTGTATTATTAACTTTTGTCAAGATGTAACGAGCCTAATTTAGCTTGACCTTAAGATGGATTTTAATCCACTTCAACTTCTGTTCAAAGTTCAAACACTAGGAAAGGTTGGATGAAGGACTTCTAAGTCCGAATAATATTAATGCATGTTAAAGGATTTTTTTATTTTTTTATTTTTCCTTTAATAAGTTTTAGAGATGCTAGTACATAGGTTAGCCGACAGAATCGAACTTCAGAATAATTCTATAAGATATTGGTCGGGTTTGAAAAAAAAAAAAAAATTTAATACCAATAAGGTTTCGATTAAATTTTCAAAATAGCTTAAAATTCTATAGATATACAAGTCACTATATAAATAATATAAAAAAATAATAACCTTATAGTTACATAGGGACAAAAAGTTAATTCAGTGCTACTATTCTTTGTGCTTTTATTCAAATCATCTAGTTTTTTTAGAATATTTATAGTTTTAATCAAAAGAAATATAAATTTTGAAATATTTTCATGTAATTGGATCATTTTATCATCGGGTTCAAGCAGTTTTGAATATCCTATAAAACTATCAATTGAGTTCTAACTCAAAATGGATAAAGGACGGATATTAGTACTTTTGAAGGGTATATGCTCGGAATTGGAATTTTGGAAGATCTACCTCAAAATCAAACCTGTCCAAATTGCATCCTAATCAGCTAGTTTCTTCTAGGATATTCACCTACGAATAGTAGAAGATACATTTCATGATTCAGATTTAGAAAAGATTAAGCATTTTTCTTTTTTTCCTTTAAATCATTTGGGTTTTCTGCAAACCAAGCACACAACCAAACTAATGAGAGGTCATCGGAAAGAACGTTGGATCGTTGTCTTATTCTCTCTCGAGGATTTGAGTTATCCCGGAAAAGTTAGGATTTGGATCGTGAAGTAAGTCTAAAGAATCCATTGACAATCAGTATGGTAAGAAAACGCTTTCAAGGATAACGTTTACGAGCTGGAAGTTCATACATAAAGCTTGCAAAATTAACACAAGCTGTATTTTCATTCAACTGCAAATACCAAACTCGATTTTTTTTTTTTTTTTTTTTTTTCAGAAGATCTGAATGGGAATCATGGCTGTTGAATGCATGCGCAGAAATGGGCAGAACTTCTTTAACCCAAGTTCGGTCTACAAACTAAATTTTCTAATCTTCTGTCATAGAAAAAAATTGATTAATGAAAAATAATTGTTATTTCGATAAAAAAAAATAGCATATTTTAATTTATAAAATCCGATATTTCTTATAGAACCAGGTTGAACCGGTCGAGTCAACTCTATGAAACTGAGAGTCACTATTAATAAGGGTCAATGAGGTATCTCAAACCAGTTTTATGAAAAGGTCAAGTTGAATCAGATTCGATTGGACAAGTAAGGTTAGGCAAAAACATCATGAACTGTAAATTGAACCATAAATTGAACTACAAAATTGGCTTTTTTGAAAATGGTTTGGTTCGGAAAGACAAATCGAATTGTACTATTTTGAATCGAACCATTTAGTTAAATAAAAAAAAAATCATACAATTATTCTATACTATTTTATATTTTTTTCATTAATCTTTATAGATTTTATCTAATTTTTTATATCTTGTTATTTTTTATCTTAATTTTATGTCAATTATTAAAATTAAGTTGAGTGAATTCTATTTAAAATTTTATATTTATTGAAAATAAAAATGTTTAGTGAAAATTTAATATAAAAGGTTTAAACCATAGATTGAATTAAACTGAAACAAATTGATTTTAATTAGGTTCAAAAAACTTTATGAACTGAACCTATAGTTAAGTTCAACTTTCATAAAAAACTGAATTGTTTTATTAAGTTTGGTTCAAAAAAAGAGAGGGGGGGGGGGAGGGGGAGGGGGAGGAGGAATCGTATTGAATTCTATTTTTATGGACAGGTTAATTTGGATTCAACAACATTGATTATTAATAAAAGATACAACAAAAAAAATAATATAAAATTAAGAAAGTGAAAAAATAGAGTAAAGAAGAGCTAGAATGAGATATTGAATAACTTTTCCTCTCACATCTCACCAATTTTGAGAATAATATTTAGTAAGTTCTATGAAAAACTTTTCTTTCTAAATCTACGCCTTTCCTTTCTTTCATTTCCCAAACAAGGAAAAGAGTCTTAATAATTACACTTCCTCTTTTCTTTACCTCCTTATTCCTTCCTTAATCCCAAAGATAGTGTAAAAGACCGCTTACCATTATTCATAGATTTAGGTGTGAATTTTTTGTTTTTTTGTTTTAGGATAAATGTTATATTTGATGTTTAAACTTTATCCATTTATTAAGTACCTAAAGTTAAAACATATTAACTTATTACTTATGAATTTTTTAAAATTGTTTATAATACCTAAATTGGGCGGTTAGTAATAAAAAGGTAAAGCTTAAGAGTTTTATAAAAATGAATAAAGTTATAATCCTAGAAAAGAATTAAGTTTAAATACCAAATGTAACATAAATCTAATAAAAAAAAAAAAGGTACGATGTGACGCAATAAATGCCATACTTGCGAATAAGTGCGTGCATGCCATGCATGCAAAATGGAAACGACGGTGATGACTGAAAAGACACTTTCTTCCTTTTTTGTCCCCCACCGCCACCACCTTCTCCTTTGAAATTCCAGCGAAAGAATCCTGTTAATACAGTTAGAAGTTCCGTTAAAAGTGAGGAAAACACACTTCCTATGTTCTTTTACCTGTATATTCTCCAAGGTTCGTCAACTTTAAATATGCTCCCCCCAAACTAGATCACATCATCAAGAAAAAATAATGCTCCAGACAAGATAACACTTACTCCTTGGTATGAGTAAGTGTGTGCTCAAAAAATGTCATTCTTGCTATGTTTTCCCGATGATAATAACGGTTATGTCAGTTGCAGAAAACATGTGTTCAGCTCAATAAGCGTGTGTCAGTTCTTGGTGAATTCCATCGTTCATTACAAACACAAACAAGTACATGCGTTTATTTTTCCGGCAGATATTATGAGGAATTACTTGCCTTCTAGATACATGAGCTATCATAAAACTAAAGAAGGGCACGAGATAAGAAGAGACTACATAAATCATATTGTACAACAGGAAGCTACTTCAAGTCAAAATCAAAGGCAAATCATGCTTTATGTTCCATATCAACAACACAAACTCAAGGAAAACGGTTGTGTTGCTGGGCTGACATGTCACTTCCGTATGAACTTGGATGAGTAGCATGAACAAGGTTGATTCGAATTGTGTCTCCCTGGGATGTTCTACAGATATCAATACACTCCTCGAGGTCGGCATCACATGTCAAAAGAACCCACTCCTGATCGTCATCCAAGTACTTGAGATCTATCCTGGTGAAATCGTCTATGTTAAAGCGCCTACCGATCTCATTTTGCAAATCTGTGAAACCCCAACTCTGTTGTAAGCTGAGCCGGATTCTTTCTTCCCCGTATGTGGCTTTCACTTTGAGATTACCGCCACGATGCATATTAACTCGGTCGTTATTGGGAATAGGAGGTCCAGGCTCAACTCCAGGGTGCTTGCCCAAGGACTTTTGGCTCTGGGATCTTACAAGAAGCTTTGTTTCATCTTGAGTCAACGCATGCAATTCTGCATCGCTACGAGCCCTTTTCAACCCACAAGTATCTTCACTCAACACAGCATCTCCACTAATAGAGGCATCAGCAGTTGTGGAATGCTGCTTTGCACCAGTTGACGAGGAGGTAGCTGAAATGGAGCTCGGACTGCATGAGGACAGATTTTGCAAAGCCCTGGCACATGGGTTCACTATGCCGATTGCAGCCTGAGGGCTTGATTGCTTAGAACATTCAGCAAGATTCAATGAGCTAGGTCCACACCCTGAATGTTTTGCGGGGTTCAACTCAGGGAAGCTTGAATAAAAGGAACTAAGTTTGATACTGCCCTGAGGCCCCTGGACTGAGTCGATCACGTGTTGAAGTTTCTTCAAGGAGTGGCCTACTTTCTTGATCTTCCGAGAAGGCCAGCGAGTGATTCCATGCTGTCTGCATATTCTCTTCAGAGTTGTGGGGCACACTGCAGAGGAAACGATATTGATGAAACTATTCAAGACCAAAGATACATGATAGTATATTGAACTTCAACATGTAATGCTGTTGCATCTGTCCGACATGAAATGCTGTTGTATCTGAAGGAGGTTGCCTCCATTGTTGTGCTTCATAATTAATAGAATAAGACAGTAGAAATGATAGCACCCCATATGCTGAATGAACATTCTAGATGAGAAAGAGATGAAGGGTATTTAAAGCAAGTACCAGGCTATGAATGGCAATTATAGTTTGCTAAACCACATCACATAAAGAATGAGAATTCTGGAAGGTTAAGGCGATAAAGATTAATTGGATGATGTAAGAAGTCTTGCTTGAGATAAAAGCATAAAAACTGTTATTGAAGGATGGAAATAGATATGCTAGAGAAAATAGGTTTTAGTGGCTAACAAACTAATGCAGCAAGTTATAGCCTATATGAATCCTACAAGAACAAACTGATCTCTTTCGATATGACATGGAAGCAAGTTGAAAGAGGAAAAAACGCAGTTATCAGACTGGAATGTTTATTCTGAGAGATCTTCATAGAGGGAGAATGATAGGAATTAGAGACACACGTCATAGTTCTCCAGTTTGGTAACACATTTGCTACATTTAACAGCTAAGAGATAAAATTATATGCTGAAATACCCTTAAAAGAAGCATAACGCAGATATGTTTCTAAGGTTGAAATCGACAGCATTAAAATTGAAAGAGTATTTAAATGAGACACTGCATCATGCAGACACATAAATTCAAATATATATATATATATATATATATATATATATTAAGCAACAAGTGCAAAAAAGACCGAGAAGATGCCATGAGAAAAGAAGTTGACCGTTCTCATATCCTCTCGTTACAAAAATGAAAATGCTTGCAAATTACAACAGATGTGAATGTAATGTCACGCACTTTGAAATCAGTGGTTTCATCTTTCCGGAGAAAAGGGGAAATTCAGAATGCCATTTGTGACATGAACTTACAGCTTTTTTTATTAGGGGCAAGACAACCAGGAAAAGGAATAAAAAAAACTGAATTGAATACATGCACAGTATAAAGTCAGAAGGCAAATTGTTAAATCATTATTATGTAGAAACGATGAGGAGTTATAAATTATAGAATTGAGGGGGTTAACTTAGCTACTATGGTGAAATAGGAAAAAGGGATTAGCAGCTTCGTGAATGATGTAAACTTAGCTAATGAAAGGCAGTCCTTTTAAAACAATACTCATGTGATTGGAAATATTTTTCAAAGTAAAAGACTACAGAATAATTTTTCAGATTGAGAAGGAAAATGGATCCTACCACCAATACTTTTAGCAGCATCCTTGAGGCTTCCTGCAAAGTATTGCTGGAGAACCTGCAGGCTGATTGTCTTCTCTGTCTTTGTCCTTTTCTTGCCACCTTTCCTTTTACTACGATGAGAATGATCAGCACCAAAAGATATAGAACCAGCATCTGCTTCTCCAGGATGAGGATTCTGCTCAATTTGCCAAAAGTCTTGATTAAGTTGCTTATGGTACGATTTTAAATGAGGGCTTTCCCATTGGGTTGTGAAGTTGAACTTTTCTTCAGATTCTTTCAGATAGTCCAACGTGAGAGAGACTCTTGACCCCTTTCCTGTTGTCTCCACCATATGTGGAGTCCAAGTTGACTCTCGTATAGTAGGATCCTTCAAAGGAGATGATATCTGTTTCGTACTCTTCCCTTGTTGAAGTAGTTCTTCTGAATCAAGTCCAACTTCTGTAGGCAAAATGATTGCTTCTTCAAACTCTTTTTCCGTTGCAAACCCCGAGTTCTGAAATGCTACATGGATGGCACTGGCCAATGAATCGAGTGTGTGCTTTCTCAGTTCATCATCTTTGCAATCATCAGGCAAGAAAAACTCCAAAACAAAGTCAGCTGATCCCGTGTAGGTGTTTACTGCAGGAATTGCAATAGCACAGTGCAAGCCAAACATCCGAGCATGGTGAGACAGAGGGTATTCTGTCTTCCCAAAGGCGGTTATATCGCTAGAATAACAAGGTTTATTTGTTGCAAAAGCTCTTCCAACAACTCCTTGACCTTTTATAAGGTGGTGCTCAGAACATGCCTCTTGAAAGGCTTGCATCCGTTGTTCCACCACAAAGCAGGCAGAATCCACAGTGGATACACAGAGAGCATAGTTCTCGTTGGAATGTCGACATCCTTCTTTACCTTGGTAGACACAAGAGGCCCAGGTTAAAGCTAGTGGTAATCGATATATCTTGCATGCGGATTTCAAAACCTCGAGCATACGTGGCAATGCAGCTTGGTACAAATCACTATGAGCCTAAACAATAAATACATATTAAAGATGTAAGATGTCTTTCAAATTTAATCTTTATTATTAATGTAATTATTTAGTACCTTTAGACATGGAGGGAGGAAGCTTTGAGAACTTCTAAGATGAACAGCCTGCGCGTGTATATACTTTGTTAGACATGACTGATGGGAGGGAAGTTATAGTTGCAGTGTGGTGCTGACTGCTAACAACTGAATTATATTATTAAGTGAAACAGCAATGACCGTTGGTGCCTTGAAAGGTTTCTTCAATTAAAAAAATACAGTAGAAAACTTTGTGACTTCCCTAGTTTAATCAGGAAAAGGGATAAAAGATATATAAAATAAAATACAAAAGAGTCCAGTTGTACAATTTGATAATTAAAAGTTTAAAGTATGAACAAGTATATTCATGTATCATAGCAACAATGACATGTATGCTTTATCAAACTGTAATAACACTGTTCTTAAGACACAACACCATATTCATCAACGATATCAGAGCTCCACATAGGTTTCCGAAGCTTAGAGGCAAAAGAAAACAAGAATATTTTTCAGCATAAATATTCACGAAAAGCCTCATAAGCTAGGATTAGCAAAGGAAGAGCTTGATTTTGAAACTTTTTCTGGAAAAACAAATCCTTAACTTTTCACAACTTTTAAATTCATAAGAACCAAAAGAAAAGATGTTTATGCAGTTTGATCGTTCAAGCTTTTAGGAATTCATTACAAGGATGATAACAAGACGTATAAAAGCAAAGAATAAGAAACAATAACTGAGGAGAGACCTCCAAAGCCCTGCAAACATTTTCAATGTCTGGACCATAATTAATCTTGTGAAATGTGGATATAATCTCAACAACACCCAAACAATTCCCACTGCCTTGTTCAAAAACTGGAACAGCTAGAGAACCCCGAACGTCATACTGTCGTGCATGATCGATTCTGGGGTACTCTTCGCTCCTGAAAAACCGAACATCGGGAGTCCATTCGGGCAACTTTCCAAGAAAAACCCTGCCAGGCAACCCGATTGACTCCTTCGAATCCTCATCCGCTGGGAACTGAAAAGTCCTGGACACATTTCTGTAGATCTCTAAACTCCTGGAGTTGGAACCGAGTGTATATGGTTGATCACTAGTGATCAGAACCCGCCTACCTTCTCTCTTAATCGGTACCCATATCTGAATAAGCACATCCTTGCCTTTAGTGCATTCTGTCAAGTACCTAACGGCCATCATCAATCTCTCTTTCATATCTAAAGAAGCATCCAGATCATTGCTACTAACCTTCGGTTCAATCCACAATCTCTTGCCAGAATCACTTCCTTCAATTTGAAACACTGGAGATTTCCCGGAAATTTCAGTACTTTCAACAAACCCAGCATTTTGACCACCAACAAAATCTTCAACGTTGGCATTTGCTAAAGTTGTATATTCCGACAAGTTTGTATCGTGCTCTTGTAGAAAGTTGGGGGGGTTTTCCTGACCCATCTGCAAACCGTTGAATGTGTCAGTTGTTTCAACCCAACAACCATCGAAAAAGATCTCATCCATAAAATCCAAGTCCATTGGGATATCCGAAAAGTCGTCAAGTTTTAAATTTGGAGTGTTGGGACCACCATTTTTATTGCCATTCTCCATTCTCTTGTCAAGACCCAAAACACAAGAGCTCAGTGAAGATGAAGAACAGAAAGAGAAACTTCCAGGAAGGATCAGTATTGCTTGTATCTAACACCTCAATCTCGATCTGTCTGGTTTGTAGAAACATCATCAGCAAAAGGGGGTTTAGGAACTGCAAGCAAAATTACATTTCAGAGAAAGCAAAAGGAAAAAAAAAAATTAAAAAAAAAAAAGTGAATAAATGCGTTGAATAGTTTATACCCAATTGAAAAGCTTGGTTTCTGATAGTTACCCAATTGAAAAGGTTTGTTTTTGATCAAATATGAAATGATAGAGAGCCAGAGTTCCATCTGGGTTCTTATGAAAAACAAATCTTGGAGGTTAATCCAGCAGAAAAATTAAGGAGGGAAAAGGCAAGTCTTCAAACAAATCTCAATTATTTTTTTCCTTGAATTTTATGTGGTCTCAGAACCCCAAATCTAATAATTAGATTTAAAAAATGGACTGTTCACTAAATGGAAAAGGATGAATACTTCACTCAACAGAAGGGTATAAAAGAACACATAAGACACCAACGAAAGGCTAAAATGAGAGAGAGAGAGAGGGAGAGAGAAAATATACTCACTTGAGTAAGATTTAGAAGAAGGAAGACATCATTGAAAGAGAACAAATGAACCCCACCAAGATTTCTAAAAAGAGGAGGATTAGGATAAAAGACTAGTAGTTTGGCTGCTTTGTGCTTAAAAACATGGTCAAAGAAAGAAAGCACAAAGTAATGGAATTTTGGGTTGAGTTTGCCCGCGGCATATCTCATCAAGATGCGTGGGCGTGAGAATCTCCTCCTTGGTGGGACCCACAAGTACCTGCAGCGGAATAATAAGCTTGGAGATTCTTCATTTCCTTCCGATCTTGCTTAGCTATCAAGATTCCCAGCCATGCTATTTTTTGATAAGTATACGTTTTCTTTCTACTAAATATCTTTACGGACCTATTGGATGAAATCGAGTGTGGATCGCTTCATATATAATCGTACGTATACATATGTTATAAACATACAAATTTCGATATACAACATACAGATTTTATTACACATTATATTACCAGAATTTACATATACATACCAAATAATATATAATTTCATATACAGTGATTTCATCGAATAATTTTCTAACATTTCTTCAATATTTACTAATTGGAATTTTGTTAAAATAGATATATATATATATATATATATCCTATACGTTTTATATGACTAGGCAGCAAAATTAAGTATTTGTTTTGTAAAAAAAAAAAACAAAACCATTTTCTCAAAAAATTTAATGTTTGATGTAATAAAATACTTAGATTTATCTATCAATAAAAATCAAGGTTTTCTATATTGATTGATTACCACTGCTATCCATCATAGCTGCTATTATCAATCATTAGTTACTTGCCTACCAATTAAAAAACACTAATTATCATCATTATATTGTGTGATTAAAATGGTAAATTCGACAATTTTAATGATATCATAAATATTAAAGAGCCATAAGAAGAACACTTTAACCCATCATAAGTTTTCATCACAAATCCTCATGAACCATCATGGTATTGAAGCTTGCCCGTAAGGTGATGGCTCTTCCAGCTTAACACGTTCATATGGAAGAAAAAAGAAAAAAGAAAAGTAAAGTTTTCTTGACAAAACAATAGGTGGTTCCCATACTTTACAACCGAAAGCCTACCGATCTATATTGATGTACTTGGGATTTATGTTTATTGTTTCCAAAATACCATTTCAATGGTGATCTTACTAATCACAATTAAATTTCAACACTTCTATTTGATTGTGATTGATCCAAATATTATTGGGACAGAATTTTAGAAACAGCAAATATTCATCCATGAACTTGCTTATCGATTCCTAAATCTAGTTGGGATAGATCCTATTATTGGCAACCACAATAAATCTCAATAAGGTTAAGAAGAATAACTGGACATGAATATTTTCAATCAAAGATTAATGTATGGAAGAGCACAACTTAAGGAATGCATGTGTATTGGCTATTGCTTCTTAGACGAAATAATAAGATTGAAGATTATCTTTTTTGTGTCTAATAAGAAAGTTTGAGCCTTTTTTTTTTTTTTCCCGGTCAATAATCAAGTTTGAGTTAAATAGCCTTAAACATCTCTAAGGTCTTTCTTTTAATAAGAGCATATATTGTATACCCATGTTTACCATCCGCCCACGTAATATATGCTCAACAATTACAGATTTCAAATAAAAATAAAGAGATTCAATTAGACGACTCAAAAATAGGAAACTAGAATTTACCTATAGTATTCTCTAACGAAAAGACTAATAGAAATATACAATAATGTTAAAAAACCATCATGAAATGAGAAAAGACTCTGATGGGTATTAAGGTCCGATGGCAAGAGCACAAGTAAAGAATCTTCAAAATCAAGTTCATGCTTTTATTGTGATTAGCTTGTAAATTGGAAAGTTGATGAGTCGGAATGCTTGACAAGTGAAGATGATTTGTTCAACGTGTGGTCAAGCAAGCACCTAGTCCACTAGTTAATTAAGATGTTTCTCTTTAGGGAGAGCTATAGTTGTTGGTTCTGAAGTCGTATCTTTTTGTTTAAGAGCTGTGTCTTTCCGTTTAAGAATTGTATATTTTATTATTTCTTTTGATAGGTTGTGTTTATTCATGAAGAGCCATGTTGCAACAATTGTAAGGATCTATATGTATCCTATGTGACACTAGATGTAAGTATACAATGGTTTAAAGTTTGATTCTTCCTTCTGTTTAATATAGTTGTGATTTGCAAATTTGAATTAGAATTTCATATAACTAAAGTCGTTATAGTTTAGTAATATGAATACTAGTATCTCAATATAATGAACTAGGTTTGATTCTCCCTCCTCTAAATCAAAATATGTAATGTCTTTGGAAAAAAAAAAAAGGAATTAGAATTCCTTAACTTAAATCCATTTAGCCAAATTTGGATGGTAGATTTGTTTAAGTCTTCATACACTTCACCTCCATCTCTCTCCCTCCATCCATTCTTGCCACTTATATTAATCATCTTACATCCTTTACTCCATTATTCTTCTTCATTTAACACCATAACACACATCATATCCAAAGTTATTAGAAAATTAGACATCTTAACCCTATATGTCACACCAAGGATGCAATCGAATGAATCGTTAGAAGGTGCCCAACCTAATAAAAACCTTATTGAACAGATAACCTATAGGTTTTTCTAAGGTTTTGGACATAATTAAAGCCATATAAGGTTGACAGTCGGGTTTTAGGACTCTTAAAAAAAAATAGTGGGAAACACGACCTAGAAAAATAATATATTAATAAAATGATTTGCTCTTAACTTGAGCACCATGCATGCTTTATACTAATTCTATATTATATAACATATTTATTTTTTAGATTTCATTTTTGTGTAAGTCGATAAGTGTCACCTAACCTTATCTAACCACTTTCAACTCTATTCATTCCTTCATCTTGTCTGAACCCTATAAAAACTTACACTTAAGAGGTCGTCTAAATTTTATAAAAATCTATCCCTACGAGGATACTGACCCAATAGAAGCTAGTTTTGGTAATAGGAGGTAAAACTGTATAAGATTTCTATAAATTTCTGAGAGATGCTAGAGTCTATAAGGGTGAGTTTAGGTTTTATAAGACCTATTTAGACCCAATCTTGATTGCATCCCTATGCCGTACATTAGTATTAAAGCCCATACCACTCTATACAATCCTTATCACATTTTATGCTCATTCTAAACACTATTAACTTGAACTCTCCCTAACTGCATCCTTATGCCATACATTACTATTGAAGCCTATGCCATTTTATACAATTCTTATCATACTTTATAGTAATGATCAAATTGGAACTCCTCTTACCAAAGCATTATCCATTTTAGTGTGGTATATCGCATAGTTTTATCTCTTGGTACAACAGCTTCTTAAAAAGTCACTCATTTTAAGATTACTATGGCCTAAGTACACTTAACTTTAGAGTTTTGACAAACTTCAAGTTATTACACTAAAAGGTACTTCAATGATTAAAATTTTATAAGAGGGGAGAGTGAGGATATGTCTCACTTTTTATCCCCCTTACTAACCTCCTTCGCTTTGCCCTCCACCTACTTAAAGAAAAAAAAAATTGATATCCTCTCGTTGGTTTTATTACATATGTTTAAAGGCAACACCAAGTAAAGACTCCATCCTTCCAGATGGCGGACTGCTTTAATACCACCTTTAACAACCCAACTGAAATTTCTCTCGTTGAGGTATTGTCCATCTTCTTATAATATATTGCATTGTTTTGTCACTTGGTGCAACATCTTCCAAGGAGGTTACCTATCTTAGAATTACTTTAGCTTGAGTATACTTAACTTTGAAATTCCAATGAACTCCAGAAGATTACACTGAAAAACGTTTCGATGATTAGAGTACCATCATCTTCTATTTAATAGGTATCACATTTATGCTCATTCCAAACACTATAGATATAACCTTAGGACCCGTTTCACAATTTATTCTAACAAGAGAATGCTTTAAGCAATATGATATAAAAGCACTCTAAGGATATGTTGAGCTAATAAGTCCTAAAACTCTCATTCAATTAATGTTTTAAAAAAATTAAGAAACCTCAGAAATCTAATTCATATAAATATAAATAGAATTCTTGAAATGAATTCAAACCCTAACTTTAATCTATAGGCTAAACTCTAAAAATCCAACTCTAAATCTAATCCCAAAAGTAAACTTAAATCTTAGCCCAATCAGAAAACGCTAAAGGAACCTAAGAATTCTCAAACATCAAATTCTTGTAATAATTGCTAAATTTAGAATAAATTAATAATTTGAATAAACTCTTAGGAGATCTATAATAATACATCCAATCAAATCCCTAACCATTGTTTCAATTAACCAAAAGATCCTAATAGATAAGTTCTTGGACTCATAACTTTGCTATAGTTTTAGTTGACCTTAAAACATTTACTTAACAACTAAAACATAGATTTTTATAAAAGAACCTTATAATAAATCAATTGGTTCATAAAACCCTAAAATTAGCAACTCTTTTGGACCCTAAACTAAAATCTTAAACCTTAAATTAAGTGAAACTGTGTATTAGAAGTAGAGAAGTGAGAGAAAACCAAGACATACAAACCTTAGTTGTTAATTGCCTTATCCATAGGAATACCTGTTGATCAACTACATCTTCTTTAAGTTAAACCCAGTTTCTTATTATGCCCAAAATTTATTCGAAGCCTTTTTTTAGCATATCTTTTAACCTTAATTGATTTCAAATAAGCCATAAACACTAGATTTCATAAGCTCAATAAAAATTAATTAATTATTTTTAATCTACATGGTTTATTGAAAGGATAAAGATAGAAGTTATTAATCATGATATATAAGTATAAGTAGATGGTTATTTTACCTTATTTGTCTTATTGTCTATATAGGTTTATACAACAAATCAACCTAATTATATTAACCTCTAATTAATTAATTTAATGTTCTTTGAACTTGTGTTGAAACAAGTAACTATTCCAATAAGCCAATCTTAGATTGGATATTCAATTCAACACCTATTTAAGGTTAGGCTTTCGGATGAAATAGCATGTAGTCAGGCATCAATGTCACTTATATCATGGATACCAAGTTGTTGACATGATAGAACAAAGGTTAATAGGGTCTGGATATTTAAAGAAAAGTTGTCAACATATAGTAATAATTGTAGAGAGTACTACTATAGACAAAGGTTGTAGAATGGAGATGCGAACCTACTATGAGAGAATTAATTGTATCAATAGTTTTGGATAAAACTAGATATCACTAATATGGATATCAAGAATCACCAAACAATATGTTTTGGTTTCATGCCAAAAACGTTAAATTTCCTTATGCTTATTACACCTTGATAAATAACAAATTGCTCATTATTTTGAATGCATTAATTAATAAAGCTAAGTACCATACAATCTATCACAAACATGAGTGTTATATAGAGCAATTGTTTACTAAGCATTATAGCTTATCCAAATTTTCAAGACTTGTTTTAAAATACTTTAGCTTTAAAAAGATTTTAGACAAAAATGTTGGAGAGCTTAAGATTTCTATCCCTTGTGCATCAGTGCTTTTATTAGGTGATAAGGACATGTGGGAGACTATGATGACCTCTAAATTTGAGGCATGAAATATTGTTACTAAAGAGGAATGATATATTTGTAAGCATGTCCTAAGGGAGATATGTAAAACCTACACAAATCTACTAGTTGATAATATACTAGGTAAAGGTTAATGGTAAATTTAAAACATACAACTAGTAGATTTGTTAATGCTTAGCTGGATCATGAATTGAAGTGGTTAACTTTATATTAGCTAGGATGGTTGATAATGTTTTCTTAAATAAAAATGAAATTCATTCTTTTCATTTTTTTTGTTTTTCTGTTGTTTCCTTAGTTTGAGATTGTATATTTTGGCATGAGAGATTTGACATCCTAGTATAAGATTTATTAACTTTGAGGAGTGTCTTGTACTTAAAATTCTATTTTTAAACTCTTAACTCTTTGATCGTTAATTCTATCATAGTATAATATGTCATGCCCCAAAGCGATAAAGTCATAACAGTCTCACTATGCAAACCATTTTAAGATAGAAATTGACCATACAGTCTCTATTTTAAACTTGATTTACATAAGGTATTTATGACTAACCCGCTTTGAAATAAACAACTCATAAATTAAACATATTATTTACTTATAATCTTAAACAAAATACATACTTATATTGAAATAACCTGAGTATCTTTATAAGATTAAGCAACTTAGTCCTAATTTACTTAAGTAATTCACAAATTAATACTAAAAGCCTTAAAGAATAATCTATTTTTGAGAGTGTATCTAGTCTTCAGTTTATATCTTTAGTTTATATCTTCACTCCCTAAGATCCAGCAGTTGCTAACTTCAGGGTTGATATAAGCCACTTCCTAAGTAACATATGCAACAACGTTTATAGGGATACGAGTAACCACAGCTCAGTATATTATGACGGAAACTCAAAACTATATAGCAAACACAAATAAGGTTATCAACTAAATTATTAGGTGCAATGCATGCTTAAGCAAATGTTATCGCACGACGTTGTCTGGCTTATCATGAGATTAGAAAAATTGCACCAACTCTAATTCAAGTTGAGGAGTTTCCGTTAATGCAATAGCTCACGACCAAACCCAGTCTTATGCAATGAAGATATCGCTCTTTCCGCAACTACCTTCGACCTATTGACTTCACATTTACCGCGACCTCCTTACCTGTCACTTAGTTCGATAGAGAATGAAGAAGGAACCAATTATGTTATCAGCACTATCCCTTTTGAAAAGGTCGATATTTAGCTGGAAAATCTTAATTTTCTCCTAATGAGTTGCTATGCAGGTTCAATTTATGTTTATAGGTTATATATTTTATTAGGTCCAGTTTAAGATAATCAATCATTTCATACAAACCACACAATACAAGCTAAGTAGCAAATTAGTAATCATATCAATAACTCATAACAAGCACATAATTAACTATCGAACAAGAACAATCTAATACAATTTCAAGCCTCTAAGTATTACATGTTAGTATTGCAAAATACAGCGATACATTAATCCCAACTTAGACTTCTCGATGTGTAACTCGATTGCTCACTCGAAGTGCAACTTGTACTGACCATTGCCAAAAATCCCTATAATACAATTATTGTTTCAATTTTCTACATAACTATCATAGATTAGTTTTATCTTATAACACTTATTGTTATTTTTTATTTAGAGTTTAATATGCCTAATTATCTAGGTTTTCAAATCTTTTACAATTATTTTTGGTTTAGGGTTAGATTCGGGTTTAGTTTCTGTATTAATTTCTAAATTAGGTTCTAATTCTGTTTTTGAGTACGATTTTATACATGAATCTTAGAAACCCATTTTGACTCATAATGTGAAATTAATTATATTACTTCCAGTTATCATAATTATCTCTAATTCGTATTTTATTCTACTCAGTACACTTAAATCTTTATTAGTATATCGAATTTACTTTTGATGTGAGAAAATTTTATATTTTTCATATAATTACCTAAGTTTAAGTCTTTTACCAGATTTTATATATTTTCCTATTATTAGTATAATATTAATTTTTATTCTAATATTTTTTATTTATTATATTTTCAATTTTTCATATTATGTATTGTTGCTTATTATGTACATCATAAATATCTAATATGTCTATTATAACAAGCCTTTGGTTTTTCGTAAATAAATTATCATAAAGTCCATTAAAATTCCTTGTATTCATAATTCTCTACCCAATTTTTGGCCTCGTAAGTGTGCTTATGTTCGTAATTTTCTTTAGTCATACATAAAAAAGTATCTTTCATTGTTCGTAAAAGTTATTTACTTCATAAATTCATTTTGATATCATATAATTTATCTAATTTAGATTAGATCTCGAACTTGTTGCAAATCATTGAGTAAAATCATAATTATTTGAAATTGGCCTCTTTATTACCCATAAATTAAGTTAATTATGCTCCTGGGATGTACGCATTTAAAAGATAAATATATTACGAGTCATTGGAATTTGATTAATAAAATTAGTTAGAAATAAAAAAAATTATATGTATCCTAGATATTATTTACATTCTCTATGTCTCTTTTCAAAATGACCATATTAGTGAGATGGTGGAAAGTTTTAGTTACAAAAGAGTAGGGATTATGGGTTAGTGGAATGCAAATCAATGTTTAAACCAATGTTATTAAACTCAGATTAACCCCTATAATTCAACTTAGTTTAACCTTGGTTAAACTCCAATTTGACTTCCGGTCAAATCCAATTCTCTTCTTAATTCATGACATCCTCACATGTTTGGATCAATCATTCGAATTAGATCCTATAATACTATTTAAAACTCATAGTAACTAATGTTTGTCTTGTAATATAAAACTGAAAAGTATAATAGAGCACCTTTAGCTATAGGATTTTGGGCTTTAATATTATAATAGTAGTTGACGCACTCACAATGGTTGTGCAGAAAATACATATTAGTTACGTAGCTTATAAAAGTAGGAAGATGGAAAAAAAAAATATTATCATGATGGTTCAAATAAAAATATTACATAACAATGTAAGTATCATTATATATTATAAGAGATTCTTTTTAATAATCAAGAAATTACACTTAAATAACACATACACATATATATGTGCTACTCCTATCTCATCCATATGTATGTGTTAAAAAAGATGAATTTAGATAATGAAAAAAATGGTATTTTGATTTTTGATAGAGAGAAAAAAAAAAAGAATAGACAGTTGAAATGGAAAAAGCAGTTGAAAATATGGCTGGGGTGAGTTAATGGGAAGTTGAAAATGTAGTTGGTTTTGGTGTTAAAGAGAGACTAAGGGGAAGAGAGAAGGAGAAGATGTGAGGAAAGAAAATTAAGTGAGTTGATAAATATACTCATCTTGTAAAACATTTTATAATCTTAAGAATTTAGTTTATTGTTAGTTTGTTATGTTATATATTATTAGATTGAGGTTTAATTAATAATTTTAGAAGATAAGATACTAAAATGGTAGTTATATAAAGCCCATGAAGCTTAAAAAAATATAGATAAAATATATAAATGTACATAAACTTTTTTTTTTCTTAACCAATTATATATTATACGATTGATGAAAGAGAGAGAATTTGATACATATACTATCTCCGAGAGATAATACTATTCATACTAACTATACTATAAGGTTTTGATATTTATCAATTTACTTTGAATGTTCGTAAATCTCTTCGTTCTAAATCCATAACTACTGGATACGAAGAATAAAAGTTCTACATAAATTATTGAAGATAAAAAGGCGGAGGAAAGTTGCAGCTTTAGTGTCAAGTAAAGAAAGCTTTACTTGAGCGAAACTTTATTCTTTTTCTTTTTTTTTAACTTTTTAATTGTTTATGTGATACCTTGTACGGTTCACAGATCCTGCTGGTGGTATTGTGGAGGGCCACCAGGAATGGAATGCTGTTTCCTATTGGTTGACAAAACCAAATATCAAATATCAATAGCTGCTGACGTATCCTTTGCATATTTTAATTTCTGTGTACACTTTGAAATCGTAAATGCAATTTTTAGATTCCCACGTATTTCACTGCCTTTTTTTTTATTAATTATCGACACAGAGATTCTACAAGCAAAAAGAAGCTAACGATGAACCCTGAAAGCAACTTTTGGAGAGAGAGATAAAGAACAGCGATAGCTTATAGTGCGGTGAAGTTATTTATCATTAAACCAAATTATGTATATGAAATTTTTTGTTATTGATATGTGTTTGAGTTTTTATGACAAAAAGGAATATTGTGTCTTATAACATAGATAATTGGATTCTAAAATTAATGTAATGTACAAATAATTAAGTCGTATTAGATATAAAATTAAAAAAAAAAAAGGGATAGTTAAAACATGCATGCTAGCCTCCTTAAGTAAAATTGTTGTAATATAATTTCTTTCATAAAACTTCTTCTTTTTTTTTTTTCTTGAAATAGAACTTTTATCATTATTTCTACTGGAGCTTGATTCTATCTATTATCAAAAGAACAAAATAATTTGTATAGTAATTTATTTAAAGAGAACTCGGTCTTAAACTTCAATAAAACTTCATTACTATATAATTTTTATCATTAATTTTAATAGATCGATCACATCTATTGTGTTCATTTTTAAAACTTAATTTTAGCTTAATTGATACGGAACACTAGAAAACAAAAAAAAAAAAAAAAGGTTAATAATTCTTGACGTGATAAAGTGACATATGTGTGTGATCAATTGGTGAAAGTAGATTCTTTCTTAATTATTGTTGGCATGGTACCTAACTTGTGTTAGAATAAAAATTATAAGCTCACATCATTCGAGAAAAATTAATACTAAGGGTCACCTTTGTGCAATACAAACGTTAGCCACGTTACTTTGTGCCCCACCCCACCCCAATGCGTGGCTTTCTTCGTCTCTCAAATTGTTGGGAAGCCATGGCTTTCAGGGTTGGGTTCTGGCTCCATTCGCCGCGTCCTGCAGAAAGGAGTGTACTTCAGATATGGCCAACCCACAAACACCTAACTGCTCTGCCTACATTTTAATTCTTGCTTTGAGGGTGACTTGCTGACAGAAGATAGCATCACTATTTTGTGATTATATTAATAGATCCACTTATCATAATTTAATTATATCGCGTTGTTGCAGTTTACTCAAATTTATTATTGCCCATACTTTACATGATATGTCATCGATCACATAATATTATTTGCCTCCCCAGTCCCACCTTCATTCCTCTTAGATTGTAGTAATAATTATAAACTTTTGAAATTATTACAATAATTAAGGTTTTGATTATAACAAATATCAAAAAATTTGAAAAATATTTTTTTGCAAAACAAACGCACCCTGAATAAGATTAGTTTTTTTTTTTCATATACGAATGCCATAACAGATTCAAGACTATAACTTCAATATGTATTTAATTCCTTATCTAAAGAGTATTCGGACAAAATTATTTATTCGAATCTTAATTAAAAATTGCATATAAGTTGTAAGAATTATCCAAGTAAATTATTTCCTATTTTATTTGTTTCTAACCTAAACAAAAAGCGTTTTTGTACTAGACGAAAACAAAAGGCATAAAAGCCAAAAATCTAAATGATGAGTTGTTCTAATCTTTGGTTGCATTTGATCTTCCTGCACCTGAGAGATGGAATCATGGACCCATCAAAATTATTTTTGCAAAAATTAGCGTACCGTGAATGGTTTTTAACGTTCTTTATGTTTGTTGATTGGATTAGTTACTGCCTTTAATCAGTAGAAAAAAAAAGTTTAAAATTATAAATTTAAAACCAAATAAACCCCGCATTATAATTATTTTCCTAAACTGATTACAACCTATCAGACCATAGAATATAGTCCTAAATACTAAATAGACTCTGCAGGCCCTACCAAGTGCTGCCCATGAGGAAGCACAACCACTCAAAGTCAAAGAATCAACATTTAATACATATATAAGTTGATATTAATTAATTAGGCTTAATTAATATAAATAAGCAGTTGGATCATCAAAATTAATCCTTCAGTCAACATAAGAACCAGACTTTGACATTTTATTAGTATATTCTCGAAAATTATATATAAATCCTATTTAATTTTGTCGCATTACGTTCATGACGCATGCATTTCCATTTATATAGGCCAAAGTTACCATCATATTAAGATACTAAAGCTCTTCACGTATTCTATTACTTTGATTATGCTATAAAAGTTTTTGTTACATCAGATGCTAGCCCACGAAATATTTTTTTTCGAGATTCAGTTTTTTGTACCATTTTCGGCCTTTAATCAAAATAACATGTAATAAATTAAATTGGGGACTTTTGATTCGATTGGAAACAAGGAGGATTCTAGTTTATAGATAGGATCCATTGCAAAGAAGTTTTTCATCAATTATATAATTTAGAAAAAATAAATAAATATATGAAAAACTGTTTTTTTTTTTTCTTTTTTCATTTTACAGCTATAAATGTCCCAGACACCAATTAACATTTTTTTTTATATAATCTATTGATACTTTCAACTGATTAATTATTGATATTAAATTTGCAACTTTTGTTCCCTTTTTTCTGTTACATATGTTAGCTGACGTGTTGTGGAGTGTGAAATGTTATTTGAATATGAAAAACAAAAAAGATAAAATAAGATTTATATTCAAGTATACACGTTCATGTTAAACAATTGGTTTCTCGAATCGTGCTCAAGACGAAACTGAGTAAAACCACAATAATTCTGCAATATAATATATGTGTTTTATTGATTTTGATCTGCCGAGGCTTAAATCATCCACTTCCGCATGCTTTACAATGCATTTTCGACCAATCGTTGGTTTTGTCTGACGTAGGCATCTTGTCAGAATCAGACACCAAGCAAAAAGACGCTAATCGACAAGTTGAAACCTTGTGTTGGCGGGATTATAATTTTGACCGGATCCGCTGGAATCTATTTCACCGTTTATTTATTTATATTTTATTAAATTCAAATCGTTGAATTTATAATTAATTAAATAAATTATATTTTAAAAAAGTATAAATTAAAAATAAGATGAAAAACATGCTGATCTCATAAATTAATAATATAATTATAATTATAGTTATCATTTATATCAATTTTAAGTATTATATATATATAGTAAAAATTATTGTAATCTAGTAATATTATTATTAGTCTTATATCAAGATAGATTAAGATTTGAATCTTCTTTCCTCATAATTGAAAAAAAAAATTATATATATATGAAAGATTTGTTGCATCTATATTTTTTGTTAATTTTTTTCAAAAATGTAGGAATTCATAATTTATAGGCAGTCAAATTATTTTATAACCCTTATGTAATAACCTATATATTGAAAAATAAGTTAAAGATGCATCGAATATGCACATGAACATTTAAACATAATGTTTATGCTGATATTTGATATTATTGTAGCTTAATAATATCACAACTGGTTTTTATTGAGATTAATCAGAGTTCGAATCTCCCTTCCTTTAAGTCGTAACATAGTTAGCTAAAAAAAATTATGTTTATGGCACTTGATAAAAAGATCAAATTAGGAAAACTTTTATTTTTCTATTGCTTTAATTTCTATTAAAATATTCGAGCTATGTTGGGAAGTGAAATCTTTATATATGTATGTGTATGTACATATGTATATGTGTGTGTTAGGATTTAGATATGACAATCATGTATTGTTGCAAGTAAGTCACGCTATGCATAACTAAGACGAATAAGCTAGATGATAGTATAGATGATTAGGAATGTTGTGATAAGAAAGAGTAGACAAACTTAAGAGATTCGAACACATGATTGTGGCAGTTGAGGAATATGGTAGCATGAAGTTCCATAATTTACTATGAAAGTGTATTGTATTTTTCAAATGTTCAAGCACTTGATCTTTAGAGGAGCAAATTTGATGGCCCACTGATATTTGTGCCAAATTCTCTTATCTCCAAATGAGGAGAAGGGGTTATTTATAAGTTAGTCCATTAGATTCAAACCCTGTAAATGCCTTATTTAGTGTGTAAACCAAATTGAGATAGGATAATATTTGATAGATCAATCCAACGAGCCCTATTTCAAGTCCGTCATACTAAATCTACTTTAGTCATTCTAAATTGATAGGTTTGACTCTCTAAACCTACCATCCTGAAATATCAAATCCATTTTAATTAATGAGTTTAAAACTTATAATCGAATTTAATACTTTACATATATCTTTAAACATAGAAATATCACAGGACATTCTTTATCAATGTCCTGTTAATATTTTAAATCAAGTTTGCTGTAAGTTGAACATGTTTCATTGCAAGGCACCAAATCAAAAAGTAATGCTTGCTTTGACTAGGCCGATTGATTTAACTATGAAATCCAAATATGTACCAGGAAGTATGCTAGCACATGTGATTTAAAAGGTTTAAGTAGATAGACTTAATCACTATCAATATATTAATTTCGAGCATGAAAAAGACAATATAGCTCGAATTTAAAGCCAAGATGGCTCTAAGCAGAAATGATTGAAATTTCATAAGATGTAGGCTACCAATTACCAATTATAGAAACGTGAGGGAAATTTTGGGATAATTACATATGAATTTGCTAAGTTTTTGATTTGATTAAAGTATAAATAAACCTTGTAAACTCTTAAACCATAATTCTATTTTACCATAAATTTTTTAAAACAAGCAAGTAATTCTTAAACCGCTATTAGAATCCAAATTGCTAAAAGGATCATAAATTTATTATTTTAGAGCTATATTATAGTTTCAAGTTATGTGGATATTTTTAAATGTCATAGGAGATAAAGTTACATTTTATAAGTTTAAAAGTTTATTCGCACCTAATTAATAGTAAGAAGAAGAATTGGGGACATAAAGTTGACCTTCATTCTCAAATAGAGGCTCTTTTTCAACAAGAGACCACAATAAATGATGACCCACAAAGTGCAATGACACATAAACCAAGTCTAATCAAGACTAATCAATATCTGGATGAAATAGATTCAAACTTTTTCTACAATTGTATCTAGTGCAATAAAAAATTCATAGGATATATAAAAAGTAATTCAAATATGAGATGGCATTATTTGAGAGGACTTAATTCATTTAAAGTGATCTGATCCTTTGTCTAGGTTAATCTAAGATACATGTATGTGATAGAAGCTCAATAAGGAAAAACAAAGATAAACGATTATAATGGGATAGCTTATGATTCCTCTTATCCAATGACTAATGGGGTGAGTCGGTTGTATGGGAAAGAATTAGTTTTGGGTTTGAGTTGAAAAATTTTGGATAAATTGAAGACATGAACCACTTATATCATTCCCATTATTAAGAACCCCATTTAGCATTAATAATTGTCATGTTAATATTTAAAGAGCCCTCTTCCTTAGGGTTCTCCTCACTCTATCTTTATATTTTTAAAATAAAAGTTCTTAAGATTTCAATAAAAGAAAACTCAAAAAAAAAAAAAAAGGCTTATTGCTTATTAGGGTTATGAAATTGAACATGCAAAGAGATCAATATTTAGAGCCAAGTTAAATAGAGAATCAAGTTTTCATATAGTTAAAACAATGCATTAAAAATATAAGATGGTTTAAATAAAGGATTCTATTATACCATCATTTTAATCCCAATAAATTGAGTTGATGTGGTACATTATTTGACAAGTAGATGCTTATGTGGCACATTTAAAATAAAATAATGTAAATAAAAATGACAAAAAATTTTAAAATAATTAAAAAGGAAAAAAAACTGTAAGGAAAAAAATTCCATTTTAACTATCCCTTAGTACTAAGGTAGCTAGAATAACTAAGGTTCGGTAGGTGGGTCATGAAATATAGATTAAATTGAGCATGGGTTGTTCTACCCACAACTAGTGGTAGGTAGCCGCCCACTAAGTTAAAGACTTGCATGATACTCCAGAAGTGGTTGCTAATTACCTCTTAGTCTTAGGATGGCCGAAAGAGCTATAGTTTGAGAGGTAGATCATGACCCATAAATCAAGATAGATTGCTTGACCCACCATTTTATTTAAGAAAAGAAAAAAAAAATTGCAAGAAACCTACAACCACCTTAACGGTGTTGATGACCCTTATACAGAAGTAGACAACCACCTACTATAAGCGGTGGGTCAAACAATTCATTTTAAATTGTAGGTTGTGACCCACTTTTCTAACCTAGGTCATTTTAGCCATTCTAGGTTTAAAGAGAAGCCGATGACCACCTGTAGGTAGCTGTACCATCTTAGGTCTTAAGGTGGTTAGATTCGATTTTCTATTATTTTTTTAATTTTTTTAGGTTTTCATTTTTTCTTCTTAAATTTCATTTATTCTTTATTTTTTATTTTTGTTCACAAATATGTTATTTTAAGAGTGCCATGTCAGCTTAATTTAATGGGATTATAATGGTAATATAATAGAATCTTTTCTTTGAACAAATTTATATAACATTAATTATTTGTTTTAAACCTTTAAAAATTCGATATGTTTTTTAACTTAACCCAATAATTGATCTCTGTACCTGTAATTTTTCAAAAAAAAAAAAAAAACAAATCAACGTCCTCTGATTTTTCAAGGACTCTTACCATTGCTTAAGAAACCCTAAAGTGGGTTATTTCCATAGAAATTATGCCAATAACCTTGCATTGGTGATGCTCTATCTACTCGCCATGCTATTGAAAAAATGGAAAAGTAGGTCTTAAAAGCTTAATGTTACATCAGTAAAGAAAAATATTCGGAGTTCTCTTAACTCTTCTTAAATGTCAAATGATTCCAGATAAGACTAGTCTTGCAAAAAGAAGTACAACTACAACACAACTAGATGGAGACATATTCATTTTCCACAGGTCAAATCTCGGTTGTTTATAGTTTGATGAATATTCTATTACGGCTGTGGTGTGCACTAGCCAATAGAATCAAAGCTAGATACTATTGGAACTCATCATAAACTGATTTTATAGATTGAAGGAAGATTCTTCCTTGAATCATGCGAAAATCGATTAGTCGGTCAATTTAATTTTATTCAGTTCCAAGAATTTGGACTCATGATGGCTTACGTGGATTCGACCTGGAGCATCTATCTATTCTTTTTCTCCACCTGTGGGCTAAGCTTAAGAGATGTATTTGTTCTTATCAGTTTATTATCTAATACATTGGCCATTGGCCATCGTCCGGCTCTGCGATACATTCATTGCTAAATAATACATGCCGTGCGAATACATATGTTATGCACAAATACTAATAACAGTTAACATGTGACAGTATTTAGTAAAACATGAATAGTAATTTAAAAAAAAAAAAACCATTTACTACAATTGTTAGTGACTAACGAAAGTTTCCTTGCTTGTCAGGCACACTCTCAATAAATAAATAAACCTGAAATATTAGCCTTATCACTTTATTATGTTTTTCAAATAAGCAATTCTATTTTTTATATTGAGCTTAAGAACTTAGAATGCTACAGTCCATCATGTGCCTTTAATTTCTACTGACATGTTAAATGTCTAGAAACTTGTAACTTATCTAAAATTCACAAAATAATTATATAAAATCTACCAACTCATATAATAACCTCGAATCTCAATAAGAGTAAAATGTTAATCACTCAGTTTCCACATATTGTAATAGTAAATGAATCTAACTGTCATGAGTGAATAAATTTGAATATGATATAACTCTAAGATAAACAATCTAGAGTCTTAAAGCTCTAACGAGTGATAACTTATTAATATCAACTATAGGAGTTATAAGTTATAAGTAACTCAAATAATTAACAGTCTCCAAATATGTATAACATGAAACAATAATATATGATTCTCAATAGTTCACTCCTAAAAGCTAAACTATAATGTCCTCGCTCCATCATTATAATAACAAAGATTATCTTCCTCATCATAGTATAGATAATTACAACTCACATCCTCTACAGAATAAGCACCATAAATTCCATACCTTAAACTTATAGTTGAAAAACAATAATTCCTTAAAAAGTGAGCTAACACCCAGTACCATATACTACACATATGTGAATAAACATACATATAACAAGTTAAGCACATATATGAGTATCATCATAAATACAACAAATAACCGATTTTAAATCTTATTATTTAAGTCTACAAACAGCACAATCTTAACTTCCTGAAACTTGGGGTTACTCAGACTCCTATACACATAATATATAAATACTATATAGGTATTGGTGTTGAGTCATCTCTAATCAATCAAATGTCAAAAACCATCATAGATTTACTTAGGTCCTTTTAGTATAGGATTTTACCAGGGACAACGTTGCTCAAAGATCATCAAGTACCTTACCAATACCATTGGACTCAACCGATAGATGATTAAAGCCAAACATAAACAACATTATCAATTAAGTTCGATTTTCAATTAAGTCTAGTTTACAAACTGCCTAACACACACAACTATTAAACATGTATCCCGTACTTGGTACTCTTATCTCAACGAGATCTAATACCACCCGACTCCTAGCACTTGGTCATAAATATAAATACTAAATTTAAAATTCAACTCATTAATTCTTAACTCAACTCAATACTTTTTCCCTTTAACTTAGCCTTTTACCTTAACCTCTAGGCTTGCGAACTATACTCTATATATTTTTTCATATCGTTCTATACGCTTTTCAATACCCTATAATATAAACACATCACGTGGACATAATGTATTATACATATTATTTTATATTATATATTTAATATATATACATAACATTCATAATATATATACATATTATATGTGTTCGAAAGGTTATGAATCGATTGACAAGTCCAATTTGAATATCTTGATTTCGAATAGCAATACATCGCGCACCCAAATATATATCGTTTGCTAATATACGACCAATTAATGTTTGAATCAAAATCCTTTCTGGTATCATCCCATTTCGAGGACTCACAAAAACCCCTTAGATGATTCCACAATCTGTTCTACGTACAACAATGTGTTGAACTACTTTAACAAGTCTGCACGTAAGATATCCAGCATCTAATGTTTGTACAACAGTATCCACAACTCCTTTACGGGCAACCTCTTTCTTTTCCCCTCTTCACTTGCTCTCGTCCATTGATCTCTCCTGCGTCACACAATATGCATACACACCATACGTCACGCACACCTACTAGATACATACGTCTACGCTAAAAACACACACATTGACATACACCCACACACATAGCATATATACACACATAGTCGGCATACACATAATTTGCATATGCTTCACCGTATACACGCATATGTCTAACACCGTACACATAAACACCATTTCGCAGTACTACCAACACCCAATCTATGCCATAACCGTATCATCACTGTTCCCATCTACTTTGTCAATTGTCATCACTAAGCTTATACTAAAACAATAAAACTATGAATTCTTTAAATAAATAAGACTAAGAACAATACTTACAAGTAATCCTTGGTAAGAAACACTTTTTATGGTTTTTATGATATCTTCTTAAAGAAAAACGAATTTCTATGTTAGATATTATTGTATTCTTATGTTTTTTTTTTTTTGAAGATTCATAAGTTTTTTTATACCGTAACTCTCAAATCCAAATTTTGACTTTGAGTTTAAGAGAGGTTTTGTACCATTTTTGTTCTAGGAAGGTATTGTTTTATTGTGAAATAGAACTATGAGAGGAGTAGAAATATATTATGGGTAATGGGAAAATTAAATTTTCTTTGACCATATTGCCCATAGCATTTAATGTCTCATTGCATATCTTTTTCTTGGCAATATTGCCTATGTTATCCCTAGTCAATTATAAGTCATACCGTATCTCAAAGTTTTTATTATATTATTATATTCCTTTTCTTATTTTATATTTTTAACATTATTATTATTATTATTATTACTACCAAAATCCAATCAAGCTTTTACATTTTTAATTAAGTTAATTTAAATCTTCTATCTTTACATAGCCATTCCAATCAAGTCCTGTAATACGTGAGCACTAACTTGATGCAACAACTCAAATATAGAGAGCTTAAATGACTTATAAGCTGTATAGGACTTGATTAGATTTTGATATAAACGTAAAGGATTTAATCGACTTACGTGAAACTTAATTAGTTTATTACTAACTTAGACAACTTTAAATGTACTCATACGAAGAAACCCATAGTAGATACTGGAAGTGTTTTCAGTAGTATTTGTTGACCTGATACAAATGGCAAAGTTTTTATTTAGGTGAAAATTCAAACTAATATTCAACAGGGCATTTCAGTTGCATATATAATGCTAGCAAGGACTCATTCTTATCCTTTCAATAATATCATATGGTTGATTTTTGCTCAATTTTATTCTTTGACCGTTGGAATAATGTGAAGACAAGGCTGAAAAAATAAATAAATAATAATTGTTTCTCTGTATAAATAAAAACAAACCAGATTCTTTAACCTTCTAATTGCTGGACTCCTTTCAAATGTTCTAGTTTGTAATATAGTGATCAAATTCATATGTAGATAATGGCTCTAAACATAATGAGTCAGAATAAAGAAATGCTCAAAGTAGGATCCGCAGAACATTATCCTAACAAACGTATTGCAAAATTAGTCCTACACAGATGAAGGGGATTGTTAAATATATAAATATAAATACATGCCTATAAATTTGAACTTTTAGATTTAGTATAGTTTGATTTTTATTTGCTAACGGTAAGAGCCCAAGCTAGTAGCTTGTGTTTGAAGGTCTATATCGGTCTTCCTTTCCTGCTTTAAAAACAAATGCTGGGAGGCCATGGGATAAGAGTAATCGTCAAGTAATACAAAAAGAATGAGAATCTGGTTTAAGATTCAAAGGCAGCGGCTAATCGTCATCCTGTTATCAAATTTGGTACTCACCAGAGTTATTAGATGTACTAATTGAGTTACTAACACAAGAGTGAAAATATATTGCAAGAATTCAAGAAGTTAACACATAAATCTATTCTTTGTTATAACTAATACTATAACCATTTGATCTAAAAGTTTAAACTTATAAATATGATGTGGACTATTATATTTTTTATATAACACGCCCTTCACTTGTGGGCTAAACTTTTAATTAAAGCTTACAAGTGAACTAACTTAATTAGATAAAGATTAACTGACAATATAAGAGTTTGAATCCATAACCTTATATTATGATACAATGTTAAAATTAATATCACAACTATTTAATCTAAAAACTTAAATAATATGGACTAATAATTTATTATATAACATTCCGGTCATGAAATTGGAATGATACACAGGTCCATCGCCAAATTCAAGAAGATTAGTTTCTAGGGAGGGTCTACTTATCCAGTGATGGCGATTGGATTTAACTTATTGAGTTGACAAAAGAAATAAAAGATGTGCTCTGGAAACATTTTGAAAAAGATGTGCATACAAAGGGGTAAATCAACGTGAATCGGTATGTGTTAGCATAGCAACCTTGCATGATCCACTGGATGGCGTTGCTTCTCATTCCAGGCACCTTTACAGGAACGTCCAACTATAAGGCTGCAGTATTGGTATAAAGATTAAAGAATAGTCATTTGTTTCAGCCATCTCGACCCGTGAGCTTTTTGTCTAAGTATCTTTCCAATAGCATTGCAAGGAGATGTTTGAGATTGTGACATAAGGAATTCTCCTTATGTAGAAGATTGAGGGACTTTGATCTGTTAATTCTGAGAGGGGAAATATATAATCTTCATAATTGTCAGACAACCTTTTGCTTGTTTCAATCCTTTATCTGCTGTTGATACTTAAAAGAGGCAATGTAGGAATACTACTGAACATTTCACTGAACTCGCTAATCAAAGGAATAATAACCTGCTTTTGCTCTCGGAGATACCAGTTCATTCACGAAAGTGTAATGATATTTTGTGCTATACTCTTGGCAGTCAATTCCAATAATGAAGATTTCGGACTGACCAGAACATCCGATGAACTTGGAAAAAAAAAAAAAAAAATTTGCAGATAGATGGTAGACAGATTATGATAACCCGGTTCATGTAACAAATTAAGTGCTGTGTAACAATCTTTTTTTATATAATCATTCTGAAGGCCAGCAAAATAGACGAAAATGCATTTTGGTCTGGATATTGAAATGTACAATTCATTTTTCTGAAGGAAAAAGATGAATATCATATGTTTCGCCACACGACAATCACAATCTTCTAGTTGGTCATCTTAAGATAAGCAGTGAACTTTGATAATTCTACAGCTAAAGAATGTGTTATCTTATAACGCATTAGGGGGAATTAAACAAGATTAGTGAAAATTTAGCAAACTTCTTGATCAATAACTACTGTGGCATAATCATCATGCCATACTATCATATACCATTCTCACTCTTTGAGTTATTTCCTTCCTAGATCACAACAATAATATCACAGATATGAGCATATTGCGATTACTAGAACCTATGAGCTATGAGGAACAGAAGCAACATATTATGATGTCAAACAAACCAGCAAATTCATTAACGATTCTGTAATAGTAGTACAATCCTCCCATGAGAGTAAAACAATTGCATGAAAGTTGAGTGAACAAACGATCCTACTTATTGATTTACTATAAACCCATCACAAGTATTGGGTTACCAGCGAATGGTTAGTTTTATATCTATATGGTGGACACTACAGTACACTTATGCCAAATATAGAGCACCACACACAATCCAAGTCTTTAAAAGCATCCTACACTAAAGACCTAACCTCAAATCCAATGCGGGGTTTGCTGAACCTAACAACAATGGATTTCCTTCCTCAGGAGCAGGTAGGTTCAAGTCAAGTTCATAGCTCTCCCTCGGTAGGGGAGTGTCGACGTTCAGGGCCAATTGAACTTCTTCTCCTCTTTCCCAGTGACATCTCATATGACCACCCAGGGCTTGACCACTAGAAAATACCTTTAAGCAAATACTACATTGATGATTTCCCAGTAGAAGCAACTTTCTTCCATCGCAATCATCCTGATTAGAATTTTGACCGGAGAGCTCGCTGTCAACACTCCTAGTCATTGCAAAACAGCCCTTCACATTCTTGTGTGTCGCCCTGTGACCCCCTAAAGCCTGGTGGGATGGAAACACCTTCCTACAACTCGAGCACTCAAACCGAAAGTTATTCCCGTCAACCCCCATCACCATCCTCCCATCGAAAGCACTGTCACCTTGTTGAAGTCCTTGATTAGAAACATCACAATGTGGTACAATTGAATCGCAACTTTCAGCCAATAATAACAAACTCTCTGCAACCTCATTCTCCTCTTCAGTCATCATCAAACCTTCAACAATATCACGAGCCTGCGGACTTACTGAAAGAACCCGTCTTGAAATATGGGGTGGCGGTTTCATGCCACGCCATCCTCGCTCAGGATGGCATCTCATGTGACCAAACAATGCCTTCCATGAAGGGAACTTCTTGCCACACTCGCTGCACGGCCTAGTAATCTTCGGCAAGCCAGGGTCGGGTTTCTTCCCACTCCTAGACTTGGAAACACTCCTAGGAGTCGAAATCTTCAAAGCAGAATCAGTCCTAGTCAGTTGGGTGTGTTTTTTGCCGGGACTAGGTTGCTTATCGACGGGATTGCTAGAGGAAGAAGCAATGTGAATGGAAATTCCTTGGCTTGAAGGAGAAGGAAACCCGAAATCAGATTGGTTATTCATAATTTTGAAGAAGAGAACTGGTACTGGAAAAAAAGTATCAAAAGGGGGAAAAAATGGAAGAAGTGTGGAGTCGTGTAATGTATAGAAGGAGCGGTTACTTCCAACATGCAGGCAGTTATGTTCAGTTGTACGGAATTCTCGTCCCTATCTGCTGTTCCCATGGGTTGTCAGTCCTATAATGCCCATCAAGACAGCCCTGTTTCCTTAAAAGACGAAGAGGTGTGTTCCATTTGCAAATTCCCATGTGCCTCTACGCATCATATGCATAGTCACCTTATAAGTGCAAAAATTAGTTTTTTTTTTTTAAATCGTGATTAAAAAGGTAGCCAAATAAAATATGGAATAGTTCAAATAAATAAAATTTTCGAGTTCGTACTAGTAATTAATATTCATTACAAATCAAGATATTGGAAAGATTGGGGTTCTCCTTAATAGAGTAGAGGTGAATAGTAATTTAATAACACCTAAGGTAAAATATTATATACATAACTATCTATTACTAATTAATTTTCTTTTAAGCACAATGGGTTAATTTCCTAATTTCGAATGTCACACCAAAATACTCATTTCCCCTCAAATGTATTAGTGAATAATACATCCATATTATAAATGGAAAAATAACTCTAAGTGAAATTATTAATAAAAATGATAAAATATGATATGCTTGTAATGCAATTGTGTAAAATAAAATAAACTTTTTTTCTTTTATATTTATATGATTTCAAAATCTACTATTCAAGAGACATGTCCATTTGATGAAGATAAGGATTCTTTTTGAACGGTCGCAACCTTTGCATAACTTGATCCAACACAATTTTTCGCATTTGTTATATTTCGCTTCTATAGTTTGAAAGATTATGAATTTTTTTAAATGATGCACTGGTTCATTGAAATATATCACCTATAAATATGCATTTCTTTTGTATAAGAAATAATAATATTTGTCATATATATAATAATTTATAATTATGTAGTTAACATGTTCGTTAAGATAATTTCTTAGGTAAATTTATTGTTTTTACCAATAAGTATTTTTAAAATCGATAAATGTACGCAATGCGGATCCTTATCTAGTTACAAATTAATAGTTAATATCCGTTATAAATTTTTATATATACTAAAGGAGAGTGCACTTGTGATATATGTGCTTAAAGAATAAAACATTAATATTATGATAAAAGATATTATGACATCGGCATCTATAATTGTAAAGGCATTGAGGTGGTTTTGGTGTATTCTAAAAATACACAGTAATTATATAGTAATGTTCTAAATAAATAACATAATATGGAAGGTACATGTAAATAAATGATTTGTAAAAGTTAAATGAGGATTGGGTTGTTATGAAAAAGTGATATTATTTGAGTTATATGTTTTAATATAATCCGACTATAAAACCCATCCAATCAAACCCTCAATTTAATCTCCCGCTCTTTCTCCTCCCCTGGGGTCTGGATAAATTATTCGATTCGGTCTGCAACATTGATATTAACTGAAGATGGTAAAATGCTGGTAACGTGTTTGATATAGAGGAGAACATGGGTCAATAATTTACAAAAGTTCAAATGCATGTAATTTTTCCTTTTATTTTTATCAGTTGTACCTTTTTGCTATTTGTAGTATCCTATTTTTATCACCTACACCTTTTCATGACTATAACTCTTGATCCGATGGACTGGACATAGATTAAAGGGGGATTTTATGGTATGGTCGTTTATTTTAACAAGATGAGTCTCATCCTGTATTTTACTATTCATTTTCATATTTTTAAATTTAAACTATTGAATTCTCAGTTTATTTAAAAAGATCTCAGTTTATTTAAAAAGTTCAAATTTAAAAAAATATAAATTAAAAGTAAGATAAATAACAAAACTAATCCCTAAAATATAAGAACGGAATTATAGAAAAATTCTGCATTAAAAGTTATAGAATAATTTTTAAGTTTAATTTTTTGAAACCTTCTCCTATAGAGTAGGATATGGTTACAGCATCTCCATACCTTATATATACTTCAAAACTCGTATTTTAAGATAGATAAGTTATAAATTCTATAGTACCATATATTATCCTATAAATATTATTAACTAATAATATTAAATATATTACAAGGTTATATTAATATTTCGTCTTTTTTTTTTTTTCTTTCTTGATATCAACTTCATTAAATTAATCTAATAGTCCTTTATAAAATTTTGCGTTATTGTATTTTCTTTATTTTGCAAAGACAAGTTGCATGTTAGAAAACGTTTTAGATTCCCACTGGCCTTGAGGTGTAGTTTGGTAAATGTCAAATATTACATGAAAACTTTTCCTTCCCCTTCAAATAAGATATAATCTCTTCTACAATATAGATATACAAACCTAAATTATAAATAATAGCATTGAAGAGAGACAGAGAGAGAGAGAGAAAAAAATCTTGATTAATCCCAATATTATCAAGCTGTTTCCGTGATCCTTTCCATATATTTTACAAAATCGGTTCCGTCGTCTATCCAACTTTTGATTTAATGTCAATAAGATCTAAATTATTGAATTGATTGTATTTTTAATGTTTTAATCTAGTATACATTAAATCTATAGTATAATAAAGAGTGAAATTGATCCTATCATCAAAATAGTACGTGGGATCATAAAAATTCCCCTATTTCAAACAAGGCTACGTATTGAAACATTTTTAAAACGTAACAACCGTGTTTGGCATGTACATGTACATGGTGCTTCGTCTCGATCGTGGCTACAATCTGTGCTGAGTATTTCCCCATAATCTGCGCCATTTAATTGTTTTGTTTTTGGGCCGTTTGTTTGCAAGAATTTTTTTTATTTTTTTATTTATTAGACTGAAAATAACATTTTAAGAAGAAAACATATTCTCTTGTAAGGTACAACATGTTCTGATAAAAGAGAAAATCTTAATATTTTTCTAGAAAACAATTTACATTTTTTAAAATAGAAAAGTTGTCTTTCGGACTACTTTCTACATGTTTTTCAACACCGGAAAAGTGATTTCTATTCTATTTCATTGGAACTAACCTATGAATTAGAAATGCAAAGTGACTTTAATGAAGAAGTAATTCAAAACATTTATTGATAAAATTTTAAAATATAAACTAACGAGGATTAAAAATTATCTACTAGTTATATTTTTACATAAAAGTCTTGTGATATATTCAAGATGATGCACCGATGATACTTTATTTATGTAAACTTTACATAAAGTTTATGTTAAACAGTTGAAAAATCTTTTCAGCATGTTTTTATATTATTTAATATATATATATATATATATATATATGTATTCCAAGGTTTTCCAGAGACAAATAGCGATCAGCAAGTTTAACAGAGCCCATATTTGGTTTCTCAACACCTGGAGTGGGCCCTAAATAATTCGTAATAAGGGTAGTAATTGCGAGCTGATGTTCTATGTTTTTATTTATTTATTTTGGGGTGGGGGAGGGGGCGCAGGGGAGGCGGGGTAGGGTTGGTTTGCTTGGTTATTTTTATAAAGATATACTGAAAGTGCATTTTTGGTACTTAAGTGTCTGTAACATGGGTTACATTAATACATCGTATCAAATGCTTTATGCAAGAATGAAATCGTTAAAGTATAGATGCTTTTTAGTATTCATAATTACAGCTTTTTTTAGCTTATTTTATGATTTTCTAACAAGCCTTGTGATATTTTCTCCCACTAAACATTTTCCTAGAAAATAGCTAGGAAATCATTCTGCTTAAGAGATTTTTTTCTTTTTCCTTTTTTTTTATTATTATTATTATTTAAAGCTAACGTAAAAGAAATGAGGAGAGTCTTTTCCCTCGCCTCAAAAAAATGGGCTCTTGAATTATGGTTATACTAAAAGAATATGTTTTTTAGACTTATATCTTATATCTGCTACTAGGGCTGGAGAGAAAAAACGATTGAACCGAACAAAATTAGACGTAAATTAGGTCCAAATCGGATTTTTAGATTCCAAAAAATTACGAATGGAACCAAGACATTCTTTTATGGTTAGAACAAATCATAAACTGAACCGAATAATAAAGAATAAAAAGAAAAAAAGCTCCTATTCAGACAAATAAGGATATTCATAAAATTTGAATATTCTAATTGAAATGTCCTTTACTGCTTATGTGATGAGTTATAAATATATAAAACTTTATTCTAATTGAAATTAAACCAAAATATATGATTGATTCCATCTCACTTTATCATCATTGTGATTTTGACAATGTCTATTATAAAGTTTCAATATTGTAAGAGCATATAATTTGTTCTAATTTTATTAAATGATGAATATATTATCGTAAATTTATTTAGAAATTTACATTGAATAACATTAAGGTTCAAAGTATGAGTATTTCTTTTAAACATTTTAAGATTATTGGTTCCAACTTCTTGTTTTTGCTTTTAAACATTTAGAGCCTTGAAAGAGTATTATTGGGCCTACGAAACAAAGAGTGTGAGCAGAATAGCTAAGGCTTGCTTGGTAGGTTATTCTGATGTTTAAATTAGGCATGTGTAAGAGAAGAGGGCATCAAAGAGTGTAGGTGACAGTATGTGTAAGAGTGCAGATAAATATGAGTCAATATTATAAATAGTATCCAAACTTTGTTAAAATATACAATTTATTAGCTAATTGAAATTTTCATAGTTGTTTTTACTATTTAAACTAACTCTATTAAATTCATTTGCTAACATAGATATACCATCCCCCAAAACTAAGTAGTTGCCAACTAACCTCAGTCCTTATGTGGCCAAAATGGTCGCTTAAATCAAAGTGGGTCACTATCCACTATTATCCATTGGCAATCATAGGTCAACTCCTAATCATCCTTATATCTATGTTATAAAAGAACTTAATAAGATTAGTTTAAGTAGTAAAAATAATCATAAAAATTTTAATGAGATAACAAATTGATATTTTAAAAGAATAAGTAGTAAATTGTACTCTTATCAAAGTTTAGATACCATATGTGACATTAACCTAATGAATATTACCTATTTATCTCATTATTTATTTATAAAGGATGAGGCCAAGATGGTTATGGAAGATGGATCCTCAACAAAAAAAGACATGCTCCAAATTTTTAAGAGAGTAGTCAAAGATAATTGGCAAGTTATCTTTTTTTTATTATAGTTCCTATGCAATGCAATTAGAGCTTCATGAACTAAGCTTAGCCTACGTAGACCTTACCAACTTGGGGCTTGAAGGCTAAGTCTTCAGAGAATCAAAGACCTTCTTTTGGTGTGGTCAAGAGCTAAGTTGATGTTTAGGAATAGGTTGGTAAGGATCCTTTATGCTATGGTTTAAAATTTGTCCGAGACGTCGAAGCTGCAAGGAGTTTAGTTTGAAAAGGTAAGTCAAGATGGGCCTATAGAGCTTGACCCAAGGTTTGAGCATCTTGGCCTAAGCTCAAGGGCCTCATGTGCAAAATCATTTATCACTAGAACTACAAATTGGATTGAACCAAACTATCTTTTTCATTTTTTTAGGTTTTGAAATATTTTGAACTAAACTATAAGATTATGTTCAAATTAAAAAAAAAAAAAAGAAAAAAAGGTAAAATTAGGTTCTTATTGAGTTGAAAGGCTGAGTCATATTGAACCAAACTACACCATACTTATTTGTTTTCATCAAAATCCTAAATTGCCAACTATTATCACAATAATCTTAACCTTATATTTGGCATGAATAAAGAAATTAAGAGAGAGAGAGAAAAGTAGAAGGAAATTTCGATTTTCATGACACTTTCCCTTCTTAAGAGATAGAAGGAAAAATTACCCCTTCTTTACCCTATCTTATTATTTTTTATGATTATGTCAGTAATTTTATATTACATTTCATTTTATCTTTTAATAATTATTAAAATTCTTTTTTTTTTCTTTCCCTTTGTTTTGTTATCCATACACGTTGAAAAAAAAAAAACCAAAAATATCAAACATCCTTACAATTATTTCCCTACACATTATTCCTCTCAAATTCTTTTCCTCGTAGTTCCTTTCCCCATACCAAACAAATTGTGGCTCCGAGTGACAAATTATGGAAGGGCAAAGGTCATGGCCCAATTTTAATGGTCAACCATCCTTGAAAAAATAAAAAATAAAAAAATAATTTGCACCATCAAAAAGAGAATCATTTCATCATAACCTACAACTTCTTAAGGCCACATGATGATGTTAGATACTTGAAAGCTTTAACCGTATCAAATATTTAAAAATCAAGAGAATGTTTTCCCCCAAACAAACAGATGCGTAGCATGCATCCGCCGTGCCATCCACAATCTATCAATGCGAACGAGAACAGAATCAAGACCAGAATAAATCAGCAATATAGCCTAATACCGAGCAATACGGCTTCTTGTTATCTGAAACCATCAGTAACAACATTCATAACATATGAAACGACTCAAGGAAACATTCATATCCGGCTCTAAGCTGCTGGGAATCTTAGGACAAGATTCATGAACATTGCATAAATAATATTACAATTCCTGATTATTGATCGGAGCATAAAAAGGGACTTCTCCATTTAGGTACAGACAATGGCAATAAATATGAAACCAGAGAAAGCAAACACATTTTCCCCAGTAAGTCCAAATAAACAGACATTACCAAGAACGATATTAGGAATCTGTATGCGTATGTACAGATATGCGACTGGGTATTATAAAAAAATATAGTCCCTTGCACAAGCCTATCTTCCGAATTTCACAACTCTATCACTGGCATGTACAGAATAACATGCGTGAAGACAATAAATATCAATATGTCTCATAAGGATTTCATTTGACTACGCGATGTGCCTGTGGATTCTCTATGTCTTTTATGAATGAGCAGCCAGAGGGTGGTGCTTATTGCCCAGGATTCCCTAGGAGTCGCTCAACAGCAGCATGGACATTTCCTGCAGTGGCACGTAGTGCCCTGATGTTCTCCTGGGTATCAAAGAAACCCATTTCTTGAAGCTGTGCCAACTGCGTGGCATAAAGCTCTTCTGCAGGCACTGAAATAACAGTGTTTATAAGTTATCAATAGACAGCAGATCATATAGCTGGTCTTAAGTTGCATGAAAATACAATGTGTGAGAAAGATAAAAAAAAAAACCCGACCATTAGATGCCGGCATGCCTGTAAGACTACCAGCTCCAAGACCACCAAATGCATTCATCAGCAAATCCATTCCAGCAAGATTTGGTGTTCCTGTTACATTAAAGTATTTCAAAAGAACAAACAAATGCTTGAAGAAGGATTAGTAAATGAAAAAGACACACAAAGGCTGTGTTCTAAAACTTTGATCAAGCAGTGTGCATTAAAGTGCCCAACCGGTTACCTGTAGCACCATCTGTCTGACCCTGAGACCTGCAAGAGCAAAGATAAAAAAGCACCATAAGATATTAGAGGTTTGGCAAATCCCATGCATGCAACTTCAAGGTGCCATGCTAAAGTTTACCAAGCTAATCATTTTAGGGTCTATATTTGCTTTTGTTCAAAACAGGGGTGTGTTTCAGTAAAATGATTGAAGAAGGATTTTCCTTTGAACTCCACCAAAAACATCCCTTACCGCATGTGGGGTCCTAAGTAACAGAACTTTTAATAAACCTTGATGGTAATCCATCAAATTGCTTTTCAAAACATATATCTCTTTCTGAACAAATGCCAGACATAGAACCTAAAACAAGTCGGAAAAACCTAGGCCATCTTCTCCCCAGTAAGAACTGATGTGATAAAACTGTATTTTGCATGCACCGACTGGTTGTTCTGTTATGTTAGTACTTCCTTCAGTCTCTTCATTACAACTCTAAGTCACTCACCCATTTGATTGCTGCCTGTTGAGAGATAGGAGTGACTGCTGGAGAGCTAGCATTTGCTGCACAGAAACATTTAAAGCTCAGGGGATTAATATTGCAATGCCTTTCAGTCTGACAATGACATGATAACAATGTAATAGCTTGATGCAAAGTAAAACCTATAAATGATGTAAAAGGCTTTATGTCTCAGTCACAAAACACACATTACTAATCGTCTGAAGAGTTAACAAATTTACATTATGTTCACCAACAAAAGTCCGACTCATATAAAAGCATCATCACCATGTGCTGAGGCAAGGCATGCTGCCTAATCTACACCATCCCATACTTTAAGTTTAAAATCAAGCTACTACATGAGGAAATTCATGGAACATCACAATTTTGGTTTTTTCTTTTTCCTTTTTTCTTAATTGATATGGTGCACAGATGAACAACTCCCTTATATTAAGGTGATGTAGCATTAAAAGAAATATATGTAGACCCATGTTTTCATTTGTAATTTCTTTTAGGTAATTCATTCTTTTTTAATTAAAATGGAGCTAGCACCCCGCAGCATCGTCTCAGGGGAAGCAAGCTGCTCTAAAAGAAATCTATGGAGACTTAATTTTAGAATTTTTTTTGGGGATCGTGTATTCTTTGGTACTGAAAAGGAGCAAATATCAACAGTTCACCTGAATCATCTCAGGGGAAGTAAGCTGACGAAGAAGCTCTGGGTTTTGCAACATTTCTCTCATTTGCGGATTTGAATCAACCATACTACGCAGCTGGGGATTGAAGTTCAGAATCTGAAATTGTAGACACACCCCAATAAAGTTTGAACCTCTTCAGCAAAAAAAAATGCATGACTCATAGTATACCTGATTCATGTACTGGGGATTGGACAGTAGCGACTGCATCATCTGGGACATTAGAGGATTCTGCATTAGCTCGCTCAATGAAGCTGTGTCTGGCATGCCACCAAGCATCTGATCCATTCCTGAAAGACCAATCCCTCCTAGGCCACCCAAGCCAGGGGTTCTCACATCCCCAGTTGGGCTCGGCCGGTTAGTTGTGTTCAACTGAGGTCCTCCTGAGAATTGAACAGATAAAAATGGTTAAGTAGCATTCACAGCACTCAATTACAGTCTCATGGGTATCTAAGACTATAGAGGTGGTGTATATGTTTAGGAGACAAGGATTAAAATGTTGATGAAAGCAGATTCTTATAAATTCACACTTATCCCAAATAAAAAGGTCAACCAATCATTTATTTAGTTATCCGTTAAACAGCAACAACAGCTGAGAAGCTTCTTTGAATTTAAACAGGAATCATTTCAAGAGAGCAGGCAACACTAATGATCATTGATTTTTACTTCTTATTATAATAATTATTATTATTATTTTCCTTTTATGAAATGTCAGATATTAATGATCATTGATGCAATGTCCATGTATTGACTGAAAAGACATCAGCTTATGGGAATTCAAATATTCATGTTTTCTTATCATTATTACCATACCAACATTAGCGGAAAACAAACAAGTTTTACAAATAAATAAATAAATCTTCTCTTTCACATGCAAGCCAGACATGAGACTAAACATGACAGGTGAACCAACTCCTTTTGCTAAAAGAAATACCGTCAAGGCATCAAATAAGCATTTAAATTGACCAACTGTAGTAGCTGAAACAGGACGAGGGCAAAAACACAGCTCACCCCCAGTATTGCTCCATGGGTTTGGTAGAGGATTTGTGTTTGGTGAAGTGACTCCTGTTGTTGGTTCAGAGCTATTACTTGAAGAGTTGTTAGTTCCATCTCTAACTTGTGTCCCAACTTGACTTCCCAAGAGAGCAGCAAAGGGGTTTGAACCCAATTCATTCCCATTGTTACCACCCATGGTTGTAGCATTTAAAATTGGTTCCTGTACATTCTCATACATGCGTCTCAGCATGTTAAATCCCTCAGGAGTCGCTTCAATATTACTCATTGCTCTATCAGTATTCCTCATCATCTCACGCATTAACTCAGGATTCCTTGCAACTTCCAAGGTTTGCCGAAGAATGCTAGGATCATTAAGGATATGTGCCAAGTCAGGGTTCCTGTCAATAATCTCACGCATCTGAGGATTGCTCATCATCAATCCCCGTATCAACTCAGGATTATTAAACATGTTCTGCATTGCAGGTGAGTTCATAATATCTCTCATCAAGTTGGGATTTTGATTTAATTGTTGGTGGACTTGTTCAAGACCTGGAAGACCACTTCCAAGCGAACCACGATTGCCCCCAGTAGGTGTATTGAGATTCAGTCCAGGAAATAGAGATGAACCTAGACCTAGACCTCCCAGACCAACACTTTCATTTGAACCAGCATCATGGGTAACTCCTGGAGATGTATTGTCACTTGCTGCACCAGCAGTAGCTGGAGGAGGTGTTGTGGCAGCTGTTGAAGATCCTCGAACCATATGCACCGTATGTTCAGCCTGCAACCCTTCAGAAAGAGATGGAAGGAACAAGTTAATAAAATTCATTTCAAGGAGATTAGATAGATGAAGATGGGATAGCAGAAAAAATTTCCTTCCCACGACTGAAAAAATATTAAATGACATAGGGACCTTAAAAATGAGAGTGCTAGACTTTTTTCATTTTTTATTCTCTTTTGCGGGGAGAGGAAGGGGGGCGGGGTGGTGGTGTTAATAAGAGTGCCAAATTACTTGACATCCATCAACTTGTATGATTTAGAACCATAATGCCCAGGAATTACAGTTCCATATAATTTGTCAAAACACGATACACTAGACACTGTCGCTATGTACCACTCTTTTCATCTTATGATCCCTAATGATGGCAATTACAATGAGAAAACAAAGTAAAATATCATCAAAATTTCTACCATTATAAAAGATAAATCTATAGCTGACATTCAAGTAGTGCATTATATTCAATCAAAAATGAAAAATTAGAAACAGTTGATAGATACCAAGAAATTATCATGACCCCCTAGTTAATCATATAACCATATACAGCTGCATCAAAATTGCCATATATTAGTGTAGCGAATATTTACAGTTTACAATATACACGATCCCAGAGTAACATACTCTACAAGGCGTGATCATTGCTAAGGATCGGAACTAAAAAATTTTATGAGGTCAAACCTCACTAATGTCACCCCTTAAAGCTACCTGAATAATGCAAGCTACACTACACAAAACCAATGCATGGATCTTATAGGGATGGTTCATGAGCCTAGAGATAGCTGGCCCAATTAGCACTATGCCCCTTCACTAACTAAAAAGAAAATCCAACAGTACCGAATTTCTCTAATAGTTTCTTTTAGATGTACACTAGGTATGTAAAGCAAAAAACAAAGCTCCTCACATGTTTTCCACTGGAAGATGGCCTATGATCATCCACATGACAACAAACATAATATTACCGCTCTAGCTTCATTTGCATGTTTCAACTATTGATCATTACATCTCCACCTTCAGTATCGTGCCAACCAAAACCAAAGCACTTTACTTTATACAAGATCTTCATTTTTGTCTAGCATTCATTGGGAAACCTTCTATCACCTAGCAATGGCTAAATAAATTAACCCAACAAATTTTATCCTAATTCCAACAAATTGACATAAAAATACCAACTAGTTCCATTAATTCCCTCTCCGAAATTGTGTCGTGTAATTGACATCACGTTGGTAATCAAGTAAATCATTATTTCACCAGTAAGCCTATCCACATACTCACAACTGACACTGATGAATAAATGATGCGCAAATCCTGCATGACAGCACGTTACAGAATCAAAGCTTTGCCCTTCCTAATCATCAACATATCCGCAACTAAATAAGCAACAACCACTGTCTCCTCCTAAATTGCATAAAAAAATATCATCCAAATCCTAAATCTCAAGGCCCGATTTCAACCACCACAGGTCAACAAAAACCCAACAAACCAAATTGATAGAAATTAAAATTCAAATCCCATACCGTAACTATTTAAGCTCTGATCGTCCTTCAAAATGCGACCTTTGTAGATCAAACGTTGTTGATCAGCTGGAACATCGCAATTCCTAGCAACAAGGCCTTTAAAATCACCGACGGTTGAATCTAAGCTCGTTTTGATGGAGAATTTTGAGCCGTTTGAGTGCCGGATATTGACTGTGACGCCATTGTCACTTGAATCTTGTCTTGTTGTGTTAACTGAGTCGGTCTCGGATCCCATGTCTAGAATTTGATTAAGTGATCACAAACCCTAACCCTAAAAGCCCCAAAACTGATTGCGGTTGGTGAGGGGTAAAAAAATGGGAGTGTTTGTTGGTTTGGGGAAAGGAGAAGATAGGTTGAAAAATAAATAGAAGCCCGGCTACGTAAATACAAACAAATAAACTAAACTAGACAATGTCCTTATATGCAAAATTATTAAAAATATAGATATTTATATTAAGGAAGACAATAGATATTTCTAAACCATTATTATAATTAGTATATTAACGTTGTATGTTATGAATAAGCATAAAATATTATTCTTTAAAAATGCACATATATATTATATTATAATTTTATATAATGATAAGTGATGAATCTATATATATTATGTACTAGTGGATGACACATTCGTAATGTGTTTGTAAATTTAAAAATATTAAATAATAGTTTAATTATGTGAAAGAGTAAAAAATAAAAGTGTGAAAAGAAATATATATTAGCAATACTATGTACGGAATAAATTTATATTCTTTACATAAAAATGAGAGAAGAAAATCATATTGAAATGATAAAAAATTATCATTTCAAAGAGATGTATAAATATATATAGAAAAGTATGAGACGTAGGAAAGAGAATATAGTGAAAAATACGAAGATGAATATAGAGAAATGTTATTTAAAGAGAATAAAAAAAAAGTTGTTTTGTATATAAAAGTGGAATAATAGATTAAAAAAAAAAAGTGGAAGAGAGAGACAAAGGAAAAATTGAAGTGAAAAAGTAGTGAGGGAGAGAAAAAAAAAGATAGAAAAATAATAAGTTGACAAATTTATATATGGGATAAGACATTTAAATTTTTTTAAAAAGTTATTTAAATATTGGTATTTTATTAAATAATATTATATTAAAGTTAAATAAATAATTTTTAGGAGTAACGGTTACATAAAATCCTTAAAACTTTAATAATATAGATAATATAATATACTAATAAAATAATATATATACTTATCACATCATCACAATTAAGGCATCCAGAGTATATATTCATAAATCATTTTTTTTTTAAATTTTAAGTATAATGTGTACACTCTTATCCAATTATGTAAGCATATATTACTAATTAATTCTATGTAACTATTTGCTTCTATTATCTTTCTATTGCGTATCATTTTTCTACATTTATATTAAATTATATATCATTTAAAGAGTACCGAACCCTTTAAACCTTGAAAGTGGAATAAATGAGATTGGTGATAAAGAAAACAAGCACCCAATGAGAAAATATCAAGCACATAAGCATGATTTGTCTGCATATTTTCTAGTAAATGAACTACTCAATTAGTAAATTATATTATTAAAGCTCTTTGGGACTTAAGCAACCATTACCCTTAAAATTACCTATTTAGCATATATTTAATATTATTTAACAAAATAAATATTTTAAATTATAAAAAATGAATAAATTTATTTACTTACTCTTTTTTTTGTCTTCTTTTCATTTCTCTACCACTTTTTCACTCTTTCTTCCATTTTTCCACTCTCTCTCTCACTTTTCCATTTCCACTTTTTGTTATTAACTGCATTCTACATCTCCCTCCTACATTATCTTTCTCTTTACTAACATTCTTACTACCTTATTCCTTTCTCAATAACCCCCCATCTCTCTATCTTCCCAATTTATTAATATCTTATATTAATATTATAATATATTCGATTGTATAATATAACTTTATTTATTTTGTACACATATAACGTGAGTGCATTATTGACTAGTATTAATATAAGAACTTAGATGGAAGTAGATAAAAAGGCATATAACTTCAACCCTAACTTAGGACTTTCAAATGATAAAGAAAGCAAGATCTAATTTTGGTAGAAATAAACAAGTAACCAATGAAGAATGTAAAGAATGGTGTAGCTACGACCATAACGAAGATTGAGCACAAAACCTTGACAAAAATAAGAAAATAATATCGTACAGAGATATTGTGTTAACAAATATACCTAAGGTATATGAACAAATGTTCTAAGTGGAGCATAAGAAGATTAAGAAAAATAAGAAATTCCACCGAAGGAGAGAATTAAGGTGGCACTAAAGTAAGAGGAAAAATGAATGAAAATAGTTTACTTCTTTTAACTAAGAAAAAGAAGCCATGGGAGCATAGTGGAGAAATATAATAATTGTAAAAACTATTGGTTACAAGTTTTGGTTCAAAATTTGCAAGCTAAGTTATTGTATCCATGGAAAAGTCGGAGGTGATTTTACCGTGATCCCAATAACTGCTAGGTTCTATGCAATTTCCTTGCCATCGAAGAATGACATGCGGTAGATAATAAGGGAAAAACTGTTGTCTATTAGTGACTCCTTCTTAGCTATGAGAAAATGACTCCAAACTTTAAAATCTCATGATGTGATGCGTTAATTATGTATAAGCAAGAATACATGAGTTATCACTTCAATATTATTTATTATCAGTAGCATTGAAAGAAGGTGATTTATGAGAATTGATGTGCACATTAACTCATCCTATTATCATAGAAGGATAAAAAATATATATATAAGGTACAACATGAGGTTGCTCCTCGGTTATGTATTGAGTAGGTATATGCGACAGTAGCAAGATCCATATCTTTAGAGAAAGAATAAGGAGCAAGTTAAAAATGAAGCATGGAGAGAAACAAATGACAATGACATAATAGGAATAAGGAGAGGAGAAGAGGGAGGGGATGGTTTAATATGAGAAATGAACAATAGAGCGGCAATAAAAGAAGTAACCCTAAATAGTAGCCTAAGTATGGCACATTTTGAGAAAGATTATGGAGAGTGGATGACTATCCAAAAAACAAAACAAGAAGGAAGTGAAAAAAAAAAAGGTAAAAATAATTGTCTAAGAATACCAATCAATGACTCAAGTGGTAGGGGAAATAGAATAAATGCGAATGGAAATGAAAAAGGTAAGTATCACAATCATCATGAGAGTATAACTTAACACTAACATGCTAGCGTTTATACAAGAGAGGGATGAGACAATTCCTAATGGAAAAATAAACGCGATATTTAATCATCTAAAGACCTATAAAAGGATTTAAAGATGCTTGAAACCAATAGCCACTATAATAAGATCTCGCTTACTATGGGTAATGGAAATATAGAACTGTTAAGTTCTCTCTAAACAAGTTTTGATGATAACAAAAAATACAATATTGAAGAATTTTTGCAATGTGCAGGTTAAAAACAATTTATTCATTTAAGTAAAAAAGAGTATCATAAAGGAGCTAAATAAACATTAAGAGGTTAGTTCAAAGGTTACATTATTTGAAGATAAGGAACACCGCACAAGACTCACAGGTTAAACAGTTTGAAGACAAAAAGGCTTAATAGACTCATAAGTTGCCTCATAGATTATATTTGCAATATGAAAGTTGGCAGAATGAATTATTCAAAGACATAAGTTGGATAGTTAATTAAAATCAAAGGTTTAGCTCCATTTACTGAGTGTATTTAGGTAATACATTCCATTTCATTTCATTTAAGTTGGTTTCCATAACCATAGGGATTAATGTTAATAAAGGAGGTTAATTGTTAAGATTGTAAATTTAGTTTATCAGTTATTTGCTTAAGATCATCAAGTTCGGCGACAATTATTGAAGTTATAAAGTTGTTAACCGTTGAAATTAGATTATGATTTCCAAGAACCCTCGTTCAAGTCTTTAAAATCAAATTAAAAGTGAGCTATTGAATTGAAGAGCTACAGCAAATGAGTGTTCAAAAAGTTAGAAATTTTATGAAGTTTATATTAGTATTTATAAGTTAACAAATACTAATAAGATAAGATGATATTTTTAGAGATTTTTATAGTTGTTATAAGAGAGATAAGGACTCCCAATAAACCAAAGATTTGGATACAGATCTAAGATTTAGAGAAAGTCCCATTCAAAATATCTCCTGAATAATTAAAATATTAAATATTTCAAAATTCAAATTTTATTTAAAATTATCCAAACATATCTCATGGAAGTCAAGATTAAGATTTACTTGAAGTTTATCAGGATTCATCAACATCTAGTTTTACAAGTTTGGCTATATTAGATTACTTTAACATCATTATTTCAAATTTTGAATTCTATATATTGTCTATAATTTGGCAAATCAATTTCAAGAAGTTTGAATTATAACAATGAATCTTATTTGAATTATAATGCAATAACAACAAGAAGATAAAATCAAATAATCTTAGGATAACGATCAAGTGTTTTAAATTCAAATGAAGAAGTGACATTTTATAAAGATGAAGGGAAGCAAAAACTAATGGCTATTTGTAAGAATTATGAAGAAGCTACGTAGGAGAGTTCAAGATGACAAACTAGCCATTATTTACAAAGGATATATAAAAAGCATAAATATTAGTTTGTGGAAAACTTTTGCTGAATAGAAGAGAAGAGTTACATTCATGAAAAGTTCTTTATAAGAGTACTTAAAGACTTCCTTATAACCTTCACTATTCTATAGCATTTTTATTGTTCTGATTTTCATCAAATTTATTTGAGGACCTTTATTGTATTATTCCTTATATATTTTTTTAATCATTGAAAGAAGTTGGTAGAATTTCTCCATAAATCTATAATTAGCTATACATGAGGTTAATAGAATGATAGGCAGAGCAAAGAGTACTTGAGGTGAAGGCTTCATAAAACTCAATTATAATTTCTTTCAATTCATTATTGGATACAGTGAAACAACACTAATGTAGATGATTAGGTCTTTAATAATGGAGTTAGAAGAGTGAATATAGGCATAAGATCAAATAGTTATAAATTCTTTTGCATAATCTTTTTTCCTTTCTCTTCTTATAATTTACTATACAATGTATTTCCATTTGTGCTTAAAAGTTTAACCCTTTAACAACTACTACATGCCATTCATAAGTATCAAGGGGGTACTAGATTTATTTCAAAAGACATTAAATTTTTAATTAAAAATATTAATTCACCCTCTTTTTGATATCTTACTTAAGACCTACAAGAACCTTTACATGACCAAATGAGAAATTTGAACTTGAAAAAACAAATGAGGAAGAATATCTCCAAATTATAAAATCATTATATGGATTAGGATTTTGTAAGCTATTTTAAGTCTATCATAGACCAACAATAGGTTCAAAATATCATGAATGTGTTCAAAAGAGTCCTTTGTAAGGGTTTAAGTAGAGTTGGTAAAGATAACTATGAGGAACATGCTAATGCAACAACTACATCAAGTTTTAATGATTCGATACAAAGATACATTGCTAGAAAGGAAAGAAGTGATTATGAAACTCAAGTAAAGGATAGTTACAAATAAGGAAGGAGAAGGAGAATAACAGTTATTTCTCCATGAAATTTTAGTGAATTTGAAAATAATTATATTAAAGATATCATAAGAGGAGGTGATGTTAACACCGATAAGAATCCTAGAAACACGGGAATGAATATACAGAAAAAATGGTATAGTTAGTGCTTTTAAAGAAGGGCATATTAAGGGAGCTATCAACTTTTGCAGTAGAATTTATGATAGATGAGGAAGAGATGATCCCAATATCATTTGGTTTAAAGAGCCAACACTAATGCTATTGTTGACAAGGCACAAATTATACTAATTTCACCTAAAGGTCGTCAAGCTTAGAAATTTGGTGGTGGCAAAAATGTTTTCAACAAGAATCATTACATGTAGAACCAATACCCGTTGGATGTACACAATACAAGTACAAGGGGTATCTACCAAATATTCTATTGTGGAATAAGAGAAGGCAACCTTTAATCATAAAAAAGGAGCAATAAATGAGATATTAGATGCATATGAACCAAATGTCATAATGTTGTTAGAAACATGACTCTATTTTATTTATGCAAATCAGCCATAAAGGAGCATGGGTTTAATTGTATATTGTTTGTGGAGGTAACTAGGCCTGGTGATAGAATCCTATTGTCGAATGTGTCAAAGCTACATTCCTTAAATCAAGAAATTCATATGATGCTAGAGGTAAATAAATTTAATACATTATTTCATTTATGCTATTTATGCTTGCCTTAAATAAAGGAAGTGTAAACTATTATAGGAAAGTCTAATGAAAGCATGTTAACTATATGGGTACTCATGTGTAGCTATAGGAAACTTTAAGCATGTAGGTACACAAATCAACAATATATGAATAAATACTGATACACTTGGGACTAGCATAAATAAATGCTTAGCAAATCTTATACAAACAGGCTTAGATGAACTTCTATGTAAAGGATGAAGGCTGTATTAGATACCTACTGGATGATGATACAAAAGAAAGTTAAAAAACATTTTCTTGGCTTAAATAATAGGGAGCCAGATAGGATCATTTGGATGAGAGAATGATTATAGGAGTTTATAACAAAATCTACTTATAAAAATCCCTCATGGTAGAGAAAGAGCAACAAAGTATAAGAAAAGATTTTAAATAGGTTTGGTAAATCTTAACAAATCAAGAGATACAACTCTTTGTTTTGAACTGTCTACACAATTTACTACTAACAAAAGATTACCTAAGGAAAAGAGGTTAAGAAGTGAAGGATAAGTTTTCATTTTGTATTAAAGAAATGGAAAGCACATTCTAAAAGATTGTGAATGGATAGAGGTTTTAGAGGAAATTAGACAATTTGAGTGAATGGCAAAGTAGACAAATTCTAAACTTAGAAAATTGGTTAAAGGAAAATAGCACATCAAGGAAGAGCCAGATGAGGCAGAAAAGATAGTGATGGTAATATACATTCTTATATGTTATTTGAGAGATTTGAAAGGAGAGAAATAGAAGACTTTTCAACACTATAAATAATAACCTGAATTGGTTGGAAAGGTGTATTATAGGCACAATTGAAACATTGAGAACATAACTACAAAATAAGAAAAGATGCACAATATTGAATATATGTTCTCTAAAGTGAATTCTAACAACCTAAGGCTAGATGAAATTAAACAATGATGGAATTTGTAAGAGAAAAGAGAATAAAGCAGGAACAAGGGGCATGATTCAAGAAGATAGAGGAGTTTGTCTAAATAGATTCTTAATAAATCTTAATTATCATTTGCTTCTTAAAATTGAAATATGGGAGCCATATTAGAGTTTTTGCTGTCTTGAGAACTTGAAAATAACAAGATTGGAAATTGAATATGACTTAAAAATGGCAATTGATTGGTTAATACAACAAAACATGGATTATGTTGCTAATGTTATGCCCTAAATAGTAGAATCATAACAGTCGTATTATATAAATCATCTAAGGATAGAAAGTAGCCACATAGCTATTTTCATAAACCTGATCTATATAAGGCATACTTGACTAAATTGTTTTAAAGCATATGGTTAATTATTTATTTTTATTTAAAACTTATATAATATCTTCAATTTTTTTTACAAGATTTATAAAATAATTCTTTAACATATACTTTTATATACATAACTTTTTGCAAGCTCATAGATTTTACTTTTCATATTACAATAGGGCTATTTATCAAACCGAACTAAACTAAACCAAAAATTGAACTGAATTGAACCACAAAATGCGATTCTTTTATGTTTTGGTTCAATTTATGGTTTAATTTGGAGAAAGTCCAAATAGTTCAATGTTTGGTTTGAATGGTCAAGTCAAATTAAACTGCTTGAACCTAAACTAAACCATTTCTTACTAAAAATAAAAATGTGTAACATTCTTTTAGTTTTAAATCTTATCAACAGTTCTATTTACCTTTTCCTTTTTGTTAATACTCATTTCATGCTTAACATTTATAATTCACTCATTTTCCTTCACTATCCACTATCATCTCTCATCTCTATCTAACTCACATAACTTCACCTCATTTAAAATGTAATATTTTTGGAAAATAATTTTGTGTAGCTTTTATTTTTGCATAATGTACCTTAATTTGGATGTTAATATTGGTTGAAAACTTAGGTAACTATTAATAATCTTAACAAGAAAGTATTGCTTTTAAAAAAGGGTTCAGTTCAAACCCTAAACCATTAAAAGTGGTTCTGTTTATTAAGTATTTGAATTGAACCGTTTTAAATGCAGTTTGATTTAATTCAACCCTTTAAACAAAATTGAACTAAACTGAACCATGAATATCCCTATATTATGGTACAAACCAATGATTAAAACTATTTGATTGCTAAGGTGCCTAAATTTGTTTCTCAAAAGATAAAGGAAACTCTAAAAAGTAAGAAAAGCCTAGCTATGTCTTTATTTCTCCTCACTTCTTAGCCTTGTTAGCTATTAATTTAAAAATAGGTATAATGCTTCATAAGTACTTTTTACCTACAAAAAAATCTATAGAGATGTAAACAATCCATAGCTCAGTAAGTGAAGATAAAAGCATCCGTACACTACAAATAAGTGGGGTTATTAACTAAATTAGTTAAATGCAATACATGTGCTATCTCATAACGTTATTAGCATGATGTTCTTAGGATGATGTTGTTAGTTTCGTCATGAGATTAGAAAAATTGTGCTTATTCTAATCCGGGTTGAGGAATTTACTCTTTTTAACACAATTCCATGAATTATGGCCAAACTCAAGCTTGGTCAATGAAGACCTTACTTCTATTGTGACCTTTAAACTGAGGACTTCAATCTTATAATAACCTCATCTCCTATTACTTAGTTTGACTAAGGGTAAGAAAAAAAACCATTATTGTTATCTCTTTCAAAGAGGTTGGTATTTGGTCAAACAATCTTAATCATCTCTTAGTGAGTTGTAATGTATGTTAAGTTAAAAGTTAGGTCAAGCTTAGTTTAGTATAAGTTTAGGGATGATCAACCAAATTCAAATAGTCTAGTTAAAGCAATATACATGAAATCAAACACAACATAAAGCTTAGTTCTCATAACAGCAAAAAAGTATTTAAGCATACACATCTCACATGCACAACCAACTATTTATAATCATAAGCAAAGACACAATTAAGTCAAGTATTTTGAAACAATAATAAAAAAAAATACTATAAGGCATTAATCCCCACTTACCTGGAATATTAGTTAATCTAGCCATATATGGTTGTCTAATTGGTCTTTGTCAATTATCCATATATTAATTAATGCTTTTGGACTCTATGCAAGTTATGAAATAATAATAATTCAATTCATTATTTCTAGGATTAAGTTTGTCATATATATGGGTTAATAAGTTATTGGTACTTGGGTGCTATAGGTTTAGAGTTATTTCACATATAGGTTTTATTTGTAGCATTATTTGACTTAAGATCTAAATTAAGGAATGTTTAGAGTTTTTGTTAGGTTACCTTCTAACATAATTACCTTATGAACCTGGTTTATTTTTAAAGCCTTTAATAAGATACCTTCTAAGTTAATTTCTAAAGACTATTCAACCGTAGAGTTTTAGCTAACAAAGGTGCTAATATACCTTTTGAGTTAATCATTTTGCCTTATAATTCACAAATCAACACAATCCGATCCTTGCTCCACCATTTGCTTAACATATCAAATTAATCTAACATTCCAACACTCATTCCCTTCATCATCAACATGCCCAAATTAACATTATAGGCTACATTCATTTGTAGTTAAATTGCCTTCTTTTAGTCCATTAATATGATCAAGTCCATCCTGACTTAATATGACCTGCAACCTTCATTATTATGCAAGTTCTTATTCAGTAAGTTTATATGAATATCATGTCTACCAATCGCAACTCAATAATCAAATATATATGTATGTTTGAAAAACAAGTAGTTTTGGCCTTAGGAACCTATTTATTCACAAAATCAATAACCATTTAACTCAAAATTAGTTGTTTTTCTTACAATGAAAAAGATCATAGTAAAATCAACATGAACTCCTTAAGAAAACTATACTTACTTTTGTAACCCATTGTTTTGAGAAAATAAAAAATCAGTAAAATTTTAGCTTCTTGATTTTGAAAAGCTCTTTACATTGTACAAAATAGACATTTTAGGGAACTTATAAGATTGAAACAACATCATTTAATTTTGGGAATTTTGACACAAAATTCATCCGGAGGTGCAATTTTTAAGAGTAGCATATTATATCATCAAATTCAAACACTGACCTTTTTTCTTTTTAAATGAATTTGCATGCAAAATTACTTAAAAATATTAATTTTCATAATTTTTCAATGAGGTTTGATATTTTTGAAAATTAAATGAAAATTGGGTGAAAATTGAATATTCATCAATACTTTGTACTCTGGCCACTACTAGCGACCAACCCCTTATTGGAACAATTAGGCATGGCCTCTTCCTTCAACCTCCACAACTGTTCTACAGCAGCTCTACAATAGACCCATGAAACAGCGAAACTAACTTCAACCTCTTATTGCCTATTTTTCCTCTAATTTGCATGCAACACTCTTAAACTTTCCAAGAATTCTCTCTTCACTTGTCTAAAAGAGCTTAAAATGCAAGTCTTGAAGGGTCTTTATAGCTTCCAAGCGTAAGTTAGTGAAATCCAAAAGTAATTTTTCTACATTTCTCTCTCTTGCTTAGTATAATTATGTATTCATTCCCTTGCTTTTCTTAAATGTAAATTTACCCACTTAGAACACCTTGTAGCCATGTTTGCTCCCTATCGATTTACTACATATTTATTTTGTTTTTTATTTTGATGTATTATGCATGTATTTTTTTAATTAATTGGGATATATATATTTTTTACATAATAAATATATTTACTATAAGTACATGGTCTTCAATATTATTTTGTTATTTTATGAATTTAAATGCCCTAAATATTTTACCTAACGCCATATAATTTTTGGACTTTGATTTTTTTATTACCTATAAATAACTAGAAATATTACTATAATTAGATTTTTAGCCATATAATTATTTTATTATTATAATTTCAAAATATAACCCTATAGGGTCTCTTCATCTAGCTCTCATAGTCTCATTATAAATTCCAAACTTAATCAAAAAACTTCTACCAAACCCTAAATTTTGATACTTGGATCTTAGTTGCTAAAATTACAAGCTTTCACAACTAATATTTAGAATTATGTAAAAAAACCAGTTGAACTACGAGCTAGTTAGGATCAAATCGAAAAATTGGTTTTATTTAATTCAGTTCAATTCGCGCTTTGATTTGGCTATAAAGTATAGATTTATGATTTGATTCGAACGGAATCAACTGATCATAAAAGATGATAAACACACTTTTTGTATTTTTCATTAGCTAATAGTTACTGATAGTAGCACAACTACTTTCTATTAGCTAACAATAATCTCTTAAATATTAAAAACAATTGATAAAAATGCATATCATATGATATTCTATAATTATTGAATTTTCCTCTAGAATTAGCTTTAGGTTCTTAATCGATTTAAGTTCATAACACAATTCCTTACCTCTGAACTATGTTATTGTAGAAAGAAAGTTGGTATTAGATAAAGCTATAAAGTAATTTTTTTATGTATCTCAATGCATCTTCTCATTGAAAAATGAATATATATATATATGTTTCAAAAGTAAGGCATAAATTTCGAAGGGATGATGTTATAAATACTATATAAACTATGATCTTTAAACTTAAAAAAGATATTGCTAATAAAAGGTACAATTCACAAAAGTTTTTGAAATTACACCTATATAAGATATAAAATTCCACAATCCTCAAGAATAGTGTTACAATGTGGAGAGGGAGTCAAAGAACAAACCTTAAAATTAGTTAGTAATTGCTTTTACAAGTAATTGGGGTTGTTAATGCCCACAAATGGCCTTTGGACTTAAAAGTAAGTTCATTATAAATGCATTTAAGTTGTTTAGACAAAAGTTAACTTGCATATTGATCCTCTATGTCTATTTAATGTTTGTTAATGCCCATAGATAGTCTTTGTTTGATGTGCCAATTGTCCAATTTTGTTTACAAAGGAGCCTTAATAGCCCCTAATTGTTGAAAATGTACACCTATACCCTAATTTGACATTTTGTTCTTTGATAAAACTATTATAGAACTACAAAGAAAGATAATATTAAACTAAAAAGAATGATCATGAGAATGAGAACTAAGAAAAGAAAAAATAAAAAATCCTAAGGCACTTATGTGTTCTTTGAGTTTCTCCCTACAATTTTTATTTAGTCAATTTTTTTTAATATATATATATATATTTGCAAGTGGACAATTTTCATATACGAAAGTGAGTGCATTTTAGAGGTTGAGGGTTATTAATGCATGCCTTTTATGAATAATAGGTAAAATTCATCAAGTAAAGAGAGAGGAGCAATCTACAGTTTACTCCAAAAAATTTACGCAATTACATAATGTTAAGTGGAAGTAAACTTTAGAGTTTTGTAAATTTTATGAAAAAATAAATTTTTACAATAAATTTTATAGCTTGAAGCATAAAATAACACACACAAATATTGGTAGAAGCACTTATTAAGTAACAACTTCTATAGTTAGTATGGTAGCATTACTGGTACGCACCAGTATAATGAAGTAAATTCAACAGTTCAAGCCACTATATAGGAAATTTTAGGACCCATAAGGATGGCTTGATGGGCTGAATTGGCATGGTGGTTCACAAATCAAGTCAATTATTGTTTCCTTTCTTTATTTTCTTCTTGAAAAGCTTTTTTTTTTTTTTTTGCCTAATTTTTTACTTGATAGTAAATATATATAATTACATAATAGTAATATTATTAAGATTTTGTCATTGTTTAAAGATAAGATTGTTAATTTTCTACATTTCGAGTAAATTTGAAAATTTGATTGTTCTCCAATTATCATGTACTAAGGATGGGGATATACACTATTATTAGTGTTTTTTCCTTTCTTGATCAACTATAGAAGAGAGAAAAATTTGAACTGTAATCTATCTTGATGAAAGACTAATTGTGATATCACTAGCCTTGACTATTAGTGATTTTTATGAATGCATTTTTGGTTTATCAAAACTGATTATAAGTCTTATATTTTATTTGTCAATCGATTAAATGGGTTGGATATGTATTCTTATGGGAGTGCACGGTATAGCCTTCATGTTATTGTTGTGTATATTCGATGTCACACGTAACAATTGTAAGAGAAAAGTAGTTGCTCAATACACTTAATAAGTGTTTATATTTGTAAGTAATCTTTGTAGACAATAACATACTTTATGAATATAATCTTAAATGACCGAACAATTATAATTATAATAAACAACAATGGCCAATTAACTACCTAAATTTTTATTATTTATTTATTTATTTTTTACTCGATTCAACCTATTAGATTTGGATCCAAGTGGTATGGACCCACTAGTCAACACGGGTTGAGACTTGCCTTGACCATCGTGAACTCCACGGTTCGACTATCCGTTCATGTTTGGCCCCTTCACTAAGTCTAGGTTCAACTATGTGTGTATTGCTTTGGTGCATACTACTAAAAGTGTTTCCTTGAGCTAGCCCTTTTGAATGCATGCTTAGTCTGCTGAGAAAGGTTTTAACAAGATCAATATAGCATATGAATTAATTAATGACATATTATTATTAGTCTAATTTTGATATGTAGCAATTTTTATAAACACATTAATAGTTGTTCACTAAAAGCTACTGACAATCATTATCATATGTTGAATATTAATACAAATTGAGGGATTGAACAACTAATGATTTTATACGTATCTCTTTCTTGTTAGTGACACAGAATTCAAGCATGTCATTATCTTTTACAATTTCCAATAACTTTTGATGGTTTTTAGTATACTTATTCGTCCATTTACCTTAATGAATTCAATATAAAAAATATTTATAAAAAGCTATTCAATTATTATTACAATTATATTACATCTTGTCCGTATTAAGAGGATTTTATCAATGGTCATCCTTTTAAACTTTCTAAACTAGAATTGATATCAAAAAGCTAATTAGGTGATGTCACGGTCTATATCTTAACTTTATTACTTTTTATAATTATATACTTGAAATTTCAACTTGTTTAATTATGGATTTAATTGAAAATTTAGTTGTCCCTATTTATATATCAATTAGCTCTTATTCATTACAATAGTTCATTTAGTACAACAAGCAAATGAGGTGGTGGCCCATAATCTTAGGAGTTGTGCGACCTCTTTAAGAATGTGCACAACTACCTATGGTTGCCATTAGGTCTTGCGACTCATATTTTTGAAGTGGTTTGCAACCCACTATTTTGTAATGAGTGGTTTAGGATTGCTCGTGAGGTTTACATGACCCCCTCAAGGTTATAGGCAGTTATCTTATTGGCTGATCGTATTAACTAGGCTAATAGTATGAATTAAAGTTAATTGTTATGTAAATGATAATAACTAAGTCTTCAATTGAATATATAATTAAATAAGTTGAAATTTTAAGTGTATCATCATAAAAGTAGTAAAATTAAGGTATAAATGATAATATTTGTGAAAACTAATGAAAAATTAAGGATAGAGTAAATTTAACTTTTCAGGCAGCTTTTAATGTTTTCATGCGCTTTTGTTGGTTTAGTGAATCATTTTGACTCATGGTTAGTAAAATTGTAAACCTTGTTACTTAAGAGGACATGTAATTAATTAAGAGTACTTTTCAATTATTCTAAAAAATCAACTAAACTAAGAACTAAAGTCTACGTTTAGAAAACAAATCTAGTTTTTCAATTCAAAAGCTTATTGTAGATTAAAACTTAAATACGAGAGTAATGGATCCTAAATCATCCAAAACCCTAAACCTTACGATAACTATAGACAATTAAGGATTGTGAGACCCTAAATGGATAATTAAAAATTTAACTTAAACAATTTTATAAAACTCTAGAAAATTATAAATTATTTAGGAAGCAAATCATAACATACAAATTAATATAAGAATCGAACCCTAAAACAATCATATATATAAGACTATTTCCTTATAAGCTATGTCATTTATGGATAGGCAAATCAACCATTCACATTAAATGACCTATTAAATGAGAGTTAGATTTACATATCATTTGATAACCTTTCAAAAGCTTGTGATAAGACAATTTCCCTATCCTACCATAAGTTATACTATACATGGATAAGCTACACAACCACCTTATCTATTTAATTTTAAAACAAGTGATGTGACAAACCCATACCCTAAAAGATAAGTTTATGGTTGGTTGGGGAAGAGGGAATGGGAGGCCATTTCATATCATTCAACTATTAATTCATTTATCTCTCATACCTACTATTTGCCTTTTATTGCTTACATTGTCTAATCATTTCATCTTAAGCTTAGAAGCAACAAAAAGAACATAGTCTTGGAATGCATTTGGAGCATTCCACAACCGGCCACTTCCCATACAAATCATCTTACTTTCACTCACTTTTCAAATACATTTAACCTATAAACACAAAAGAAAACCATGACCCACTCTTCCTTTACATTGCCGCCACACACACATACCTATTCATAGCATAAAGTGCCTTTCATGCTCCTCCATTTTAGTCTACCTAAAGAGCTATTTTAGAAAACTTTAGGATACCCCAAAATCTCAGCTTAAACACCAAAACTTTGACAACTTAAGGAGCTTGCAAAAAAGGAAAGGAAAGTAAAGATCAAAAGAGGATACTAAGCACACAACCACCTTTCATACTTATTTAGGAAAAGTAAGTTTTTAGATTTGAGTACATTTAAGATACCATGCCTAGGAGATTATATGTTTTCATAAGGATATTAGCATGTATATAAAGTGATATTATAGTTAATTTACATTAGGTGTTAAGTTTATAAATTTTTTACATAAAAATTGGAATATGAGTATACTAGGTTTAGTATAATGTAAAATACATACCTATCACCTAGAATGGAAGTTTATGACATAAGAAAATAATGAAATATGTATATGAATGGTGGACAAACATGCTAGATGTGATATATTTGAAGGGTATTTAGGTATCACTTTTACCTTTATTTGATTTCATATGCTTAAATTTAGTTTTAGGTAAAGAAAAAAATCATTACATGATGTTTTGATGAGAAAATCAACTCTTTAAGATTTAAACTAAGGTGTCGCACCTATGATAAGTATGTGATCTATAAAACTTTACTTAATATTTTATCTAAATTATCTTCTTGTGGAGAAAAGTTAAGTTGGAGTTAGAATATAAGTAATGTATGTTCTTCATTTATTAATTAAACTTAAGGAAATGAAAGTTAGAAACACCAAGTTAGAAACCCATAAACCCAACTAACCAGATCTTGAACCACAAGAAGACACACTTAAAAATACAATAAAACAAAGTAAATAAAGTGAAAAAACCAATCAATGTAAGTTTGATAAGTATTAAACAGCATAAAACTCAAAACTAAGCTTAAAACACCTAAAACAAGCTTAGAACATTTAGTTGGGCCTAACTAAGAATTCTGATCAGCACCTTAACCATCTAAAAAAAGTTCTTTTGAGACCCATAGGGAGTTCACATAAAACTTTTTAAACCCAACAAAGTCACCAACTTTAATTTGAATAAAAAATAAACTTATTTGACTACATAAGACCGCTTAAGAGCCCAAGAAAATTTTGATAACACTAAGGTCATGAAGGAAGGATAAAAATCCAACCTTTAAGGTTGTTTTAAGCTTAGAATAAAGTTCTAAGCTCAAGCTCAAAAGATTTCATAAAATAACAAAAAGCTCAACAACCAAATTAAGCCTAAAAAAACACCAAACTATGAGGGACCCTACTGCTCTGACTCGTAGACAAAATTGTGGGTCTTATCTCAAAAATCTAACTACATTACGTTAAAGTACACTTGAAAATTAAGGAAATCGACTATAAGATTATAAAAATTAGATTTAAAAAGAGAAAATTATATGCGATTGAAATTTTAATACAATTGGGAAGAATATGAGAATTAAGTTAAAAATGTAACTTAAAAGATTTTAAGTTAGCCTTTTAATTTTATTTCAAATCGTTATAATATCATATTTGCGATATTAAGAGGATCTTACTGTTAGAGACGACCTACTCCTAGACTACTATAACTAATCAATTAGGGCTGAGTGAGTAATTCTTGATGACTTCATGCTTTGTTTTGTTTGTAATATAAATACACTTAAATTTATATAATAAACTTGAATACTTATGGGATATTGGAAATATATGTATATGATATTACGATTAAATTCAATGATTTGCTAATTTGATAATAATCGGAATTATTTGTGATGATAGTTTTGTATAATTATATGGAATGAAATTGTCTAACCGCATTGAAAACTAGATTAAGGAATTCAATGAATCATGCATTTCTCATAATTACATCATGATTCTATCGATTGCCATCTTAAGAAGAAGGTGAGAAGGGACTCATAAGAGCTAGGGCTCTTACAGGGGTTAGGCAACGATTATGCTATTTATATGTTATTGAGTCTTTGTCCTAATTTTCATGTTTATTAGGCACTAAGAGATGCTAACCGTTAGTGAAGAAGTAGTGTCTTATGACTTCTGCTTAAGGTGTGAAGTGAATTATGGAGACCACCATACCCTTAGACTTGGGAATTTTGACTTAGAGTTCGATTTTTGGAAAGGAAAATGTATTTTCCATATGAAGAGTAAAGTTGTTTATATTACGTATAAGTTTTAGTTGTTTTGAGCACGTCGGTGCAAGTGGAATAAAACCCAGGTGCTAGAACTCGATTGATGGTTTATGCTGGTTAATTATCTCCTACCTTGATTACAGGGGGCGTAATTCCAAGTTACATGTGATTCCTAAGTTGCTACATATATTGTTTGGTATTTTAAGTATTTATACATTCATATGTTTGTGCATTTAATAAAATTATTATGCACATGATAGGGAGATTAACTCATTAAGCGTAAGCTTATATTTCGATAATTTTTTTTTTTTTTATGCAGGACCATCTCTTTGTCAATTCAGATTAAGAAATGCCCAATGTGAGTCTCGTATTGGGACAAAGCTGTGTGATTAAGAGAGCGAAGAGAGAAGTTCATCGTATGGCTAGTAATTGTTCATATTTTTTTAGTTAGCTTAATTTTGTAAAAAGACAAACTTAAGCATACTCTTATGAACTTTTGATGTACTATATTATTTTCTCGTGAAATTCTAAGTTCTATACTTTATTTCCAATAATTTATGAAGTTAGTAATTTCAGTTAACATGCTTGATATTACTTGTTTATATACCCAATGATAACATAGAGTGGAAAGACTCTTGCATATCACATGAAAGACGTATGATCAACAAGAGAATTGATTGTAGATTTTTTTACGGTATACAATAGTCTACTATGATAATGATACTGTTTGGATCGTGATAAAAATAATCCGCTATGTGGGATTATTAGGACTTAATATGATTTCGATTATCATAACATATTGCATGGATCACTATGCTTTCGAAGGTTTATATGCATATAAGCTTTAGTTAGATACAGCTTTGTTCTTTTTAAGGTGAAATTTTGTGACTTAATAAGATAATTTCTTTTTTAAATTGGATAAATAAGATTTAAACCTCTCCTCCATCTTGCAGTAATAATAATATTTCACTTTTAATTTTATGATCATTTTATAATTTTTATACACTTGTGTATTATATCCTTATCATATTTTTAATATGTTCTATTTTTGTTTTTTTGCCACAATATTTTTAACAAGTTCACATATAGTTTCTTTTACACACCTTATCATATGCTAGGATAGATATACACATCGAAAAAGTTTGCTATTTATTACAAAGTAACACTAATATCTTATATGAATTTTATCTTTTGTAGTTATAATATAATATTTGCATTCTTAGCCGGTCCATTAGTTTTACGATTTCCAAAGGATTGATTCTTTACGTCACAAACACTGCATCGTCCTACTACGTGTCAATATAAGATGTCTTGTGTGGGCCACTCCTTAACACTTATTTGATTGGTACCGGGCCGTACAGGCTTCGCTAACGTAGATGCTCCATTTAGATGTGGACGGAAAAAGACAAAAGAGAAAAAAAGAAAAAAAAATAGTAACATTTTGGAGCGTAACAATTTTCATAATTGTTCTGATCAGTAGTGTTAAAATGTGGATGCCTTATAAAATTACGTTGATATTTTTACCGAGTAGTGTTATTAAATTCCTGTTAATCCATACATCTTCGATAAAATCTAATCATAAAATCGATCGGACTCAATATAATTTATTTTTTTAACTTTTATACCTTTTAAATATCCAAATCAATCATTTGTGCTGAATCTGATAAATATGTAACCTAAGTTTATAACTAATTCAGCAAGGAAATTTACGTGCTTCTTGAATCAATTTGAGAAAGTGAGTTGACAGTTACAATCCAGTAATATATATATATATATATGTATGTATGTATATGTATACATTTATGTTATAATCTAAATGGGATCGATTATGGTTCCTTGTCACAAAAGGCAGTTAAATTGATTGAATAATTGCAACAATTGGAATTCACAAAACCAGTTTATTTCTCAAGGTACAAGGAGTTATTTTGAAATTTGCTCGGATAAATTACGTCGACATTCCCAAAAACTATCAAAGTTATGAAAAAAGATCATAAATTTTTAAATTTTAACACTTAATTCCCTTTAAAAAAATTTCATATGTTATATTAATAAATCAATCTTTTATGTAAATATATACACTTAAATATCTTTTTATCCAATTTGATAGCTTTCTTAAAATCATCTTATTTCATGTGTGATAGGAGGGAATGGTTTGAAATGAAATAAATTCAAATGTGATTGAATGAAAATTGGAATCGAATGGAATTAAATTAAAACAAAAATTTAATTCCAATCTTATAAAGAAATTTTTTGTCACAAAATTTTCAAATGGGTCTAAGTTTTGCATTTTGGAGATTTAGAATTTCTTTCTTAATTTTTATAGTTTCATAGAGTACCACTATATCTTACCTTTGCACTATACTTTGAATGCTCATCCTCTTCAATGTTGTGCTTACTTGTGTCCACATCACTCCTATTTTAATCAAGAAAGGATTTAATAGTATTAACACATTATACATTTTGATGAGTGATGAATAAATTTTAATATATGAAAATATGGATCCATTGTTATTAATATATACTTAAATATTATTGATACTTATTTGTTATTGATCAAAACACATGTTGACATTACAACATATTTGATAATGGGGGCATTGTTTGTAAGATGCTTAGGTAAAAACTGCAGTAGAAAGCATTTGTGGGGATGGGTGCTATTTTTCAAGCGGAATCCTATTATAATAGGAGGGAAATTTATTTTTGACGAAAAACAAAGCACACTTTTCTTTCTAGAGAAAAACTTGTATTAAATAAAAGCATATTCGACCCCTCTCTTCACACAAAAGCATAACTATTGTTGCCTTCTCCACTCACTCTTTCTTCAGGCAAGTTAAAATCTTCCCTCTTAGCTCACTCTCTCTTCTTGCAAGCCCTTCTTGGTTCATTCTCTCTTCACACACAACTCTAAAGAAAACCATAAACCCTTTTTCTCCTATAGACTAACTGTTAAAGGGTATACTTAAAAAGAGAGCGAAGACTATCATGAAACTTTTCCTCCTGTAGCTAAGCTTGGCAGTGTTAGACTTGTTCTTGCTGTAGCAATAGCTAATAATAGCCTTTACATCAAATTAACATTAATAACACCTTTCTTCACAGATATCTTGATGAGGATATCGATATAGTTCCTCCAAAAGGCTATGATAAAGCTTTACCTAGGCAAGTTTGCAAATTAGAGAGGTCTTTGTTAGTTTGCAAATTAGAGAGGTCTTTATATAGTTTAAAGTAGGCTTTTAGGAAATGGAACTTGGCAAATCTCTAAGTTCCTTATTTCTCATGGTTTTACTCAGTTTAAACATGATTATTCTCTCTATACTCATAATAGACCTATTGGTTTTGTGGCTATTCTCGTGTATGTTGATAACATGCTACTAATTGATTCTATTGTGGCTTTTGTTATTAAATCAAGCAAGAAATTGATAGGGTTTTTACTATAAAAGACTTAGGTTATGTTATACTTTTCCTTAGATTAGAGCTTTGTCGAATTAATGATGGTCTTTTCATTAATCAAAGGAAATATATATTGGACATATTAAGCAATGCAGGTCTTTATGGCTATAAACCTGCTAAAACTCTCGTGGCATTAGGATTAAAACTCAACAAAGACATAAGTGAATTGTTTCATGATCCTAGTCTGTTCAAACAAGTTATTAGATGTTTGCTATATGTCACACTTACTTAGATTAGACATTTCTTACTTTGTCTAGTGTCTCAGTCAATTCGTTTCATCACCAAAGCTTCCTTACTACATCTTTTGTACTATCTTAAAGGTTCTTTTCATTTGGGTCTGTATTATCTTGCTCGCAATGATTTGATGTTGTCTACTTACTTCGGCTCTATTTAGGGTTCCTCATTAGACCACATATCGTTGACTACTTATTGTGTTCTTCTTGGTTGTGTTCTTATTGCTTGGAAAACTAAGAAGCAGCTAATTATGTCTACTTTAACAATAGAGATTGAATATCGCAATTTGGCAACCACCACCAAAGAAGTCTCGTGGATGTCTTGTTTGCTTTGTAATCTTAGATTTCTTGTTTTATTTCTATTACTTTACATTATGACAATAAATCAGCCATCTTAATTGCTTCAAATCTATGTCTATATGGTCATACGAAACACATTAACATTGATATTCATTTTATATGCAATCATATTCAATCTGGGTTTAGTTCATATACTCTTTGCTTCTCAGTTAGTCGATATATTAACGAAGGCCTTAAGTGAACAATAGCTTCATCATCTTTATTCCAAGTTAGCCCTTTAATTGGTCTATCTTGAGAGGGAGATATTAAGATTTATACTAACACTAGTATATTTGTGTATACGCTACTAATAAGACATTATATAGAATTATTTATATGGGATCACATTACTGCTATGTATTTTGGATATTAACTTTAGTTAGTTAGTTAGGATTAGTTAAGTTTTAGCAATAGTTGTATAAATACTAGTGTAGCTAATTTAGAATGTTAACAGTCATTTTTACCATTTTCACATTTTGTAAACATCTTTCTTTCCTTCAAACTCCTTGAATACATTAATTACGGATTCTATTATGGACTGTAAGCAAACTTTTATAGTTTTTACTAAAAATGGTTTTGTTCACTTAAGTCAAAATATGATATTCTCAAAACACTCCAAACCCAATTCAATAAGCACTTAACTAAGAAAATCCAAATATTAAAATGACAATGCTAAATTCGAGATCAAATCAGAATAGAAAATTAAACCTAAAGATCCAAAACACTCAAATAATCACTATAAGTAATAACAATCTACAATAATGTCATTTACCATCAGTATAGAGGGGATAAGAGTGGCAACTTACCCGTTGTGAAGCATCAGATTCAAACAGAGTCAGTAGTGGTCTTTCTTATTATTTTAAAACCCAATTCCTCTAAATGATTAGTGCTTTTAGGGTTTTTAAATTCTCTAATAGAATCACAATTTCTTTAGATAACTTTAGTTGTATTCTTATAAAGATCTAATTTTTATTTTTATTTAAGTGGTTTTAGGGTTTTTGATATAAATGATGTTAATAGAGAGAAAAAGGGTTTAGGGGTTATTGTTTTAGGAAATGGATTCTTTAAAGTTATTTTTTTCCTAAAATTTTCTAAAGTTATAAATTTATGATTATTGTTGTCTAGATTTTTTAAATATCCCGTGATATCATTCTGATGTCATTTAAAAAAAAAAAATCTAAATAACGGTAACAACTGATTTGTAGCTTTAAGAATTTTAGGAAAATAATAACTTTAGAGAATCTAAATTGATTGTTTTATTGTTGAATGGAGAGAAAGAGGTAAGAGGCAATATCTCATCTAATTTAGATTTTCTTTCTTTTTTTTTTTTAACAAAGAAAAAGGTGTGATACTTTTTTCTTTGAAATAAATTTCCTTCTTAAGAGAAATAGTATGATGCCTTAAAAGTATTAGCCGCTCCTACAAGTTTTTTTTTTTTTTTTTGGGTGGTTTAACCAAGCTGCCTTAAAAGGCGTACCCCATTAAACCAAATTTGTTATAATGATCCCACTCTTATAGTATATCTCATATAATTGCATGGGTAATTGTCTGGAATGTCATTACTAGCTAAAATGAAAAGCTTTAACATAACTAAGTGTTCGCAAATTATTATTTTACATACAATCCTATAACCTACTAATGCAGAAAAAAAAAAGGAAAAAGAAAATTTTAAAATTAGTTTGTTAAGGTTGTAATTTTAGGCGACAACATACAACACGATTTCAGCATCTCCAGGTTTGGAATAACTTATTAAACGCCGATTGCATAAGCTAAGTAAAATTGAAATCATCCATTAATTTATTTCAAAAGAAAGGCTAAAGTAGTAGTTAAATTATCATGGTTTTTCCTCAATGTAAATACAAAAATCTACCTTTCTTTTTTTCAAACTCTCAAATACAATGCAAACAAAAACCCTACCTCTATATCCCTCTACCCTTCACCCTAGGGATACTACTCTATCTCTTTAGCAAGCTGTTGCCACCTCTCCTTAATGTTGCTATTTCTTTTCCTATTACTCTTATGCACAACTTGTTAACTTCAAGATAACGGTGCATACTTTGCCCTATAAAGGTAAAATCCTTGTTAATACAAACTTGAATCTTTTGGATTAAGTAATTCAAATAGGTCCATCAATATTTATTGGATCAGCTATTTACTGCTTTTGGTATTGGGCATTATAAATTATATGAGAGTCGATTTCCTACCAATAGGTTGATGATTCGAGTTTGGCTTTGATTTAAAGAAGAGGTTCGATAAGGATAGGGAGTATCATTGGGTTAGTAACTCTTGCCATACTTCTAGGATTACCTATAAGTAGTGGGTAGCCCAATTGTAATGTCTTAGAAAAATGACGTCACATGTTTAAAAGGGAGAGATTATAAGATCTCATAATTATGATATTAGTTTATAAGGTAATATATTTTTTTAAAACTTTTGAACCAAATAATTGAAATTAACCTATTAATATTTATTGGCCTGATTATTTATTATTTTTGGCCTAGAGTATTATAAAATTTACGGTATAGCAAATCCAAGATAAAATGCACAAGATTTCCAACAAGATGCTACAAAACCCAGGGCCAAGGCCAACCTGAAACAGAAACATGGAGCACCAACCTTCACGTAAAAGTGGCAACTGTCAGATTATATATGACGTGATATAACGAATAAAGATGCGAAACAACAACGGAACGGAAAAACACAACCATAATTATAGAGAAGAAAGAGATCCATCAAAGGGGTAAGGTAATAATGTAATCATCACATCACTCTATAGTTGACATGGCAATGGAAATCTTCGCTACTGAGTGAACCAAGAATAGCAAATAAATATATACTTTTATTTCATATACTTCTGGAGTTGAAGATGATGAGCTCCCATCAAAAATAGAATTACTGCTTGAATATCTTGAACGATGTCTAGCAGAGAAAATTGCCAAATCGTCTGAATACCTTTCAACATCTCCCAGGCACAAGATTTTCTGGGGAAAAGAAGCGTGCAATAGCATAGTTATAAATTCAATAAGGAAAGTATGGTCAATGAGATTGCTACATGGAGCCTCCTAAGAGAAGAACCACCAAATTACAAGATCCTTAACGCACCATTTATCCAATATACTTTCATAGTGCACACATGGATAGACATTCATGCTTATCAATAAAGAAAACCAATTGTTGAGTTATGTGAGAGCTCAATTGCCAGGGTTCGAGAGAATATGTCGCCCATTAAAGAGTGCACTGCCAGATAATCAAGCAGGAGACCGTTGCTCATCAAACAATATGCCGGAGGGGGCCTGATAAACGACCGAGTTAGGTTCATATATCGATATCGAAAGAGGTGTATGGATTTGACTTTTATAACCGTAAGTTGTAAATAAAATAGTTTTGAAAATACTTTTAAGTTTTTTTAATTACTTAAATATCGATTTTATCAACCTTTTATATAATACCAATATATATAATTCTTGAAAGAATTTACCACTTATAATATGAGATGATATATCATACCTTTATTTTTCTTAAACTATACTCTATGGTGTAAGGAAATAAAATATAACAACACTACAATATTCAACCCAAAAAAAAAAAAAGAATTAAAATACCTCCAGCATTGATAATATTATCAAATTTACACAAATCAATAACACTACAATAATATTATCAATAATAACGAGTATTTTTTAATAATTATTTAACAGAAAACTTTATTTACGTAATATAAACCCAAAAAGTGTCCGAGTCCATACCATATACCCATGGCACACATTGACCCGATCGGGGATCCTATGAGCATAACTTTAGATTTTTTTTTTTTTTTTGCTTTAAAATTTTTTCCCCTATCCCAAAAGGCCCTTACCCGATTCCTAAGAACAGAATGCCTTTCTTTCGATCATGCATAGAGGAGATCTCTTGCTTCATGGCGACATGGACATGTTCCATGATAAAAATCTGTTGGTTACCCATTGGTGGATACATGACAGGAATTTTGGCCGATTTAACGATGCCCATTTTTGGGAAAACACACAATTTAGTTCGTGAGCTTATTATCCTAGAACGCAACATGGGATATGTCTTTTGTGTCTTAATGCCTTTTACGCGTAGAGACAAGGGGAAAGAATGGAATGAGAGAATAGGGTTTTTCTGGCTTTTGACATAGTAGGGTATAACAAGAAGTCATATGATGGGCTATTAGCTAAGTGTTAGACCTCGGTTTGATAATTGCATTTTTGTGCCTCGGTTGTTAAGGCTCTTAGTTACATAGATAGTCAATAAGTTTATAAATCAGTATGGTTAGATTTTGGTTGATTTTTATGGTTTAACAAGATTCAGAAATCTGGTTGTAAAATCGGTTAGATCCAATCATGATCCAACTTCGATTGAGCTTTAGACATACTCAATTTCACCTCTTGAACCTTTAATCCTCTCATATGTTCGAGCCAATTATTTGGGCTAAGTTTGACAACATTATTATAAACACATTGATTTTGTGGATCACCCAAAGTATATTAGCATCTTCATGAGCCTCCAAATATATATGGAAAATAAAACAAGTAAAAGACTTGAAAAATAGGTGTTACTGACTAGATTTATATTCTTTTTCCCTAAATATTAATACTTATATGTCACACATATAAACATTTAGATTATAAAGTAAACTTAATTGAATCAAACTAAAGATTTATGGTATGAGAGACCTAAATGTGAAATAATCAAACTGGATTTCACCATTCAAGTAGTTAATTGCTTCTTTATGTGCTTGAGTTGCGAAGGCTTTCAATCACATAGTCAATGTGGTTATTAGAGGGTTGAATATGTAAATAATCCAACGTATTTCTCCTGCTTGAACAGGGTTTGAAACCAACTCTCTCTTGAGCACCCGAACAGAAAATAAAATAAGGACAGGACTTGGAAAATAGCCAAACTTTAATGACTTGATTTATATTCTTTTCCCAAATATTACTACTTATGGTATGAAATCATATGTCACGTATATAAATTTTTATTAGATCGTAAAGCGAACCGAATTCTGCCAAACTAGAGATGTATGGTTTTAAAGAATTCCTCTGATAATGGATTTTATTGTTAAGGTGATTAATAATACCGACTCTTGTAAATATTTTACAAAGGAGATTACTTCTTAATCATAAGGCTGTTTAGTTAACTTTGGATACATAAAGTGTGCATTTTTGGCCATTCTAACCACCAATTTTTTTTTTCCTTTGCTTGTAGATAAGTAGGGGTTGAGCAGAGGTCTCGGCCCATTCCCAGCTTGCATGCACAAAGTTCTACGAGGGACATGAACATCATCCATATTCGGACATTGCTCGGTCCACATCATTAACATTACAATTTAACAAAATTAGTCCCATCGGCTTCTGGCATAACATCTAAGACATTACTTTGTGGTTGTCCAGCAAACACTAGATCTTCCCTTCCCCGCAATGCACATTTTGCGAATTTTGCTAGCTGGCCATTGCAAAATCGAGTTCGTCCTCTGCTGGAGTAATAACCAGCACAAAGTAACAGCATTAGGCAAGAAATCACAATTAATATCATGTCTTGTTACTGGTTTAATTGCCTTAGTTGAATCTGATTAAAAAATAACTCTTTCCCAGCCTCTGTCTTCAGCAAGTTTGAAACTGTAGAAGATGCCCGGATCTCATACCCTGAAGGTGAAGTTACGAATATTCTTCTTCCTTTTTCTTTTTTTTTTTTGGACGACGGAAGAGCACGATCATATTCTGATTGACTATTTACGGACACATGAATCACTCTATAAGATTCATACATTGAATAAGAATAGCTTACGCTATGTTAAATATCTCCGAAAGTATACATAGTAGAATTCGAATTTAAAACCTTATACAAATTATCATAAATATATCTTAAATCTTAACTATTAGACCAACCTTAAGGCCTAATATTCATCTTTTGATAAAACCACCCTACAGATACCTCTTTTATCCCTAGCAATTCCCCAACTCTAGCATCTTAGTCCTCCAATTTTGAACCACCATCACAATTTATTTTAATATAGTCATTAGAAGGAGGCTGCCATCTGGCTTCTGGCTTCTTCTACAAACACTGAATTATTCTCCATGTCCCTTTTTGAGGGTGTCCAAAAATTAATTCCTATGCTTTCAGTTTTCCGTTTTCTAACCAAGAGCTCCTTTTCCCATTCTGGAACAAAGTTCTATTCCTTTCATTCCAAATACTCCACTAACATAATAAAAATATCACCTGCCGTGGATGATCACTCTCCACAGATTCTCTCCTTAATTTAGAGTTCAACTTGATCCAGTCTATTTGTTATAAGTTGAAAAGACTCCCAAAAGGAGGTAGAGTTATTTGTCATACGGTAGAACCTCCTTACTCTTTGACATGCCATAAACTGTTGCCCCATGCATGGATTCTTCTCTTCCGCAAAGACAGCACGTTAAGTCAGTTGATATACCCCTTTTAATTTTATTTCCTGAGATTGGCTTTGTTGGTAGAAGCAGAACGTTGTTTATGCAACGCCAGATGAATATATTTTATCTTCGGATACGCTTTTACATTCTACACCCAATCTTCAGAGTGACTATTCTCTTCCTCTTTGCTTAGGATATAGTGTGCTGATTTAATGGAAAGTTCATCACTTGTTTCTAGACCCCAACACATGCAATCCTCCTCTGAGTTATCTACCAAGGTAGATAATACTACCCAACAGATTCCTTATCCCATCGTCAATCGAATACCCAATAATTACTGTCCCCGTTTCGTTCATCAATATTTCTCCAAACTTCAGCTAAGGACATTGATTGACTTTCCCCAAGTTGAGGGTCCCTCTAGAATCTTCCTTCGTTTGCGTATTCCTGTCCAGTTCATATAAGGAAAAATTTATTCTGTTTCCACTTCTTGGTCTACAGATAACATGCTTCTCCGTCCACTCTTGAATAACCAGGCAATCTCTTACATTTTGTTTAGATTGAGAGAAAGAAAAGGTGGGAAAGGAAATCCTTTGGAAAAGTGAGAAAAAGTAGAAGGAAGGAATATTATTTGAAAAATTTTCCATATTCTTACTGATTTAAAGAGAATTAAGAAGGAAAATTTAGGATTTTATCTAAATATCCCTATACAAAAAAGTACATTTTAAAAATTTAAGGATATTTTAATAATTTTATAAGTTTGCATTTTATTCACAATCATTCTTTCCTATTCCTCTCTTATCGAAATAACAATTTTTTTTTTACATTTTCTTTCCCTCCTTTTATTTTTTCCTCTCACTTTCTTTACTTCCAACTATTTTTCCTTCGTACGAAACTTAGTGTTAAAGTTGGGGACAAAACATTTTTCATAATATTCCCATCCCCGTAACCGCTCCTTTACCATTTCCTTCTTAAAAAAATCTGTCCACAAAAGCTTCTTACTTTCACCTTCCATATCAATTTTACCATACAGGCCTTCTTTCTCTTCTTTAATTTCCAAAAGCCAATTCCGCCTTAAGTCCTTTGGTTTTGAAACTTTAGCCCATTAAGTAAAGTGCTCACTTAGTAATAATGGCTCCAATTTCACACATTGACATGACAAATAACTGAATTATAAACGTATAAAACCTCATTTTAAAATATCTAATAAAGGTTAATTTTTTTCATTTATTATTATTTTTTTCCAACAATGAATGTTAAAAGTTGATTATGTAAAAGGACTATAATGCAAAGACGTAGCAACCATAATTCTAACCTAGGTTGCCTTTGATTAGTAAAACTAGATAGGATATGGACAACACAACCTCCTGGTACCTTACTTGGTATTTGTAATACTGGACACTGATATTTGTATTTGAAAAAAGTTCAAAATTTGAAAGCTTGGTTTTGAGTTATTTTCGAAATTTCAAAAACATACTTGTTCTATACTATGAAATATATTTTTGCACCACTAAATATATGGTATAAATTTTTAAATTTTAAATACATTTTTTAAATATTTACATTTTGTACCACTATACTATGAAATATATTTTGTTTTAAATACTTACATTTTGTTTATTTCAATTCTTTAAATCCTTTTCTTTTTTGTTGTTTTTAGCGTCGCTTCATATTCGACGCTTAGTATGGTATAGAAATTGACTATTTAAATTGTAGACCTGGCAAGATTCTTTCTTCCCAATTGATTAACCATAGTTGTTTAGAAGTGACCAGTATTCATTCAAGGATCTTATATTTTACACTCTTTCCTTTTATGATATAGATATAATAACTCATTAAGAACGAACATTAAACACCGTAGTTGATATTTTATTTTCTAGGCATCAAATGTTAAACAAAAATGCACTAGACTCAAGGGAAATATATTATATAATCTATGCATATTTCATCTAACAATTGATCGTAATGACATTTGCTGTTCTACGATCTTGTCGCAGCCTTTTTTGACATGGCAGAGTTAACCCAGATTGACAAGCTGTTAGTTTTGAAAAAGGTATATTATGAATTAGAGGTTCGTATGATTCTCCTGATTTTGGTCATTGAAAAAGGTATCAGTTTAGGGATGCATTGAAGTTGTTTGTGTATAGATCATCCGAGGTGGTAGAAGAATTGCAATCTCTATAAATGATGTTGTAGGTGATGTTGTACCTCTTGAGATTGGTGAGTAGGTATGTGGTTGTATTGTTTTAGCTTTTCATCCACACATTGCTTTTTACTCCGTAATCAGATTAATAATGTGTGCTTATAACATACTGCACGTTCCTGCTGATGGGGTTTTAATTTCAAGCCATGATACCTGGCTAATTCACCTTGCTAAGAACTTTCCTTGTGATCGAAACTGCTTTCCTTATACCAAAAATTCGAATCCATTCAAATAGTAGTGGCACAATGCTGGTAAAAAAAGTTGGCTTTTGATTTCTGCTTTACACGTTGCATTGTATTACCTTCTCAACTTGATAATCATTTGTGCAAATTAACTCATTCAGCGTGATAAAAGCTCCACTTGAGAAATAAAGAAAGTTATTCGACAAAGATTTTATCGGAGTGGTGATGAATAAGAAAACTATTTTCTTTTGGTTGTCCAATTGAAAAAAGATATGGTAATATGTGTGATTAAAAAGTTGAAATTTACTATGAATTTGTAGATTGCTTAAACAAAATAATGGGTGCCAAAGAACTTTCAAGAACGATGTTTTACATTTTAGGAACAATGCACCGAAACACTAGCTTCAAGGGATAGTTACTAGCATTTGTTTTCCAGTACAATAAAGATTACTATAATATAACTCTCTTGCATTATGTTTGTGCACTAAATATAATAAAGATATTTTTCTCTTGTTTTTATGCATGGAAGTATACTAGACTAGCAGCTTTCAACGGTTATACGTTTGTGTTATCTTGAATTTATTTTTACTACAACTTTCACGCCACCGTCTTACCATTACTGCTATAACTTCCACTGCAATCGCACTATAATAACCACCATTAGTATAATATGACCATCATTGTTAAGAGTACGTTAAAAAAAAAAATAGATGCTTTGAGTTAAAAAAAAAGTTATTTCTTTTTAAATCATTGCAAACTAATTAGAAAATGCTTGGTTTAGAAAGCATGATCCTTAGATTGAGGTGGTGTGGTAATGCAGTGACTTAGTGTTAGTAGTGCTAAAAACTAGCCAAGGTAAGCCAAGGCTTTAAAGGTTCTTAAAAATTATCGAGCTCAAATTAAGTTGAATCTAAAAATTATAGACTTAAGCCTGAACTTATTAAGAAATATGATTTAAGCTTGTTTATCAAAATAAGTATGAGTTTAAGCTCACTTCGATAAACAAGCCTATATGAGGCCGAGCTTAAATTAAAGCTTGAAATTAATTTGAAATCTCAAAAACTAACTCTTTTATCTTATGTCTTCTATAAGACTAATTCAAAATTTCATGATTTTTAGTTGTATTGATAATATTCAATAATTTTTACTTTGAGTCGTAGCATTTTTTTTTTTGTTCTTATATTTTTATTCTCATATTTTTAATATTTTCTAATTATACTAGTTATATTGATATATTATAATTTTAAGTATAATATAATTTTTAATATTATACTGTCGGGTATACTAGTCGTACCGTAGTATTAGAAGGTAATTAATGAACCCCAGCCAAGTACTGGTGCTAGAGACAAGGGAGGAGTAGGCTCACTTAAGGAGCAAGCAAGTGCTTGTCTGAGGTCGAACCACGCTCTGGGGGACACTCACTGGAAACCCTAAGGTTGCTATGCTAGAGTTTGGGTATGGATGGCTTAGTGTTCAGCTCTAAGCATGTTTAGGTGATCGCCTGGGTGCTTGCAAAGGGTGATTTGAGTAGACCATAATCAAGAATAGATAAGGTCCGTTGCTAGATGGGTTCAAACTTACTGAAAGCTTAAATAGATGATAGGGAAATGTGCAAAAAACAGAAAAGTGAATGAAAAGTAAACAAAACCTGCGAATAACTCCAAAGAATATAACATACCAATAGAACTTCCGAGAACTCACGACACAACTTGATATGACACACAAATTGTTTTGATGAAGTTACTCTCTACCTAGCCTTACTTAAAGGTTAAGATAAGAGTGAAATAAAAGTAAATAAAATGATATTTACGTAGGGAAGAATATTTAGTTTTATTGATGATAATTTATAGTTTACAGCTGCAAATACAAGGCGCATTTGTGCTTGAACGTTAGAGCAACTTACCTAAAAGGGAAAAAAACAAAAATGATATTCCTAAAAGTAATGCACAAGAATATAAGAGGGTAAAAATGAATATTAAAAAAAAACAATGATTAGTGTGGCAAATTCTATATGCGGCCCTGTATATTTAGCAAAGATACATTAGCAAGGTCATTGGAAGATGTAGACAAAAGTGTCCGATAAGATTGCTTGTCTAAATAGGGGTAGCTAAGGATCAATCTGAGGTCACTCTCTCAACCTCTTAGCAAGGGTGATGCCGAGTGATTGATCGGCTCGGAAATCAGTGAGTAATAGTGAAAGGTTTAGCTGTTGTCTTAGCAATCTATAATTTAGCACACTTTAGAGGGATGAGTAGTCATTCGGCTCGGCATACAGAGTGACTCGGCAAAGGAGTACTTAGCTTCAACAGGAGTTTGCTAGAGTAGAAAGATCTACCTTACCAACCCTTTCAGTTCTCGAGCTCAATTGCAAGTCAAAAGCTAAGTAGTCTGATTCCTATCAGTAGTACTTGAAAAGAGCATATTACTTGCTTGTATGCTCGCTATAGGCCATTATGGGCCTTCCTATAAGCTGGGCCTCAAACCAGCTAGAAATGGGTACTAATACTTATAATTAATGAAAACATCACAAAATGCATAATTTAAGTTATATTCTTTTTACATATATATTTTTCATAAGATGGTGTAGAACATGTCGCATTGGTATTGGCGCTGTCCCTTACTTATCAGCTACTCTAGTCGGTTCCTACATGTATTAGACTTTAGAAGGGTGTGAGTTGTCCCAAAGGTCGAAAGGCACAGAAAAAGTAGCAAGTAGGAGTTGTGCCCTCAATTGGGCTATGTGTGAAATGTTGGATATGTAATGACCATAACAATGATTCTACAGGGTTTTGGTAAGTGTAAACACAATTATAGCAAGTGTGCCGGTATTGTTAAGCTGGTGCAAGGTCAGGCTGGGGGTAATGGTGTTACTAAAATGAGTCCCAATACTCTTTGCAAGTACCTTGAAAGAACCTTCTCTCATGCCAAGCGGAGAAAGGTTAGTTCCCCTATGATACGAGACAAACTTTTGTTTTGAGTTCCTTCGACTATATGTGTATTTTGGGCCTCAAACAAGCTAGAAATGGCTACCAACACTTATAATTAATGAAAACATAACAAAATTCACAATTATATTCTTTTTACGTATATATTTTTCATAAGATGGTGTAAAACATGTGGTTCCATTACTACTGTGGTTCCACCATGGTTGTAATCTATACAAGTTTCATACTTTTCAATTAACGATATAGCGATAACCATAAATCCATATATCATTATAAGTTTGTAAGTGTATTTTATAATTTGTAATATTACTTTAAAGTTCATAATTTCAATAAATTTTGTCAAATTTTTTTTCTTTTCATTAGACCATTTTTTATTTCATAATTTTACTTTATACTTCATTGCATGAGAATTTTACTTATTCACCATTGCATGTAACAAATATTATGTATTTATTAATTATATAAAAAATATTACCGATTTACTATATTTATCTTGTATATTTAAGATACGATATACATTTAATTATATATGTATATTTCATATAGTAAATGCAAGATAGTTATGTTAAGCAAAATATTAAATCGCATTTATAAAATACGACATTTTCATTATTATTAATATCGCATTTTTTAAATGAAAAATGCCATTTAGGATTTTTATTTATGTAATATTTTTCATCTAATTCATATTTATATAATTTAAAAAAAAAATAGTAGATAGGTGTTTCTCCCATCATTGTATTTTGGATTTTATAGTTTGCTTTTATGTAACCTTGAAGTTCATGCAATTTTATAGATCATAAAATACTAGTAAATAAGCAGTTCAACTTAAAAGTTTGTTAAAGTTTGGTTATGTTGTATACATACACATACATCAAGATTACATGTAAAAACTAATTTGATGCTTCTTTGGCCTTAAAAGAAAAGAAAAGAAAAAGTAATTTGATGCTTGCCTCTTAGATTTTTTTACTATCCTGTCCATCTTTTTTATGGGAGCGATTTTACTCTTCATTTAACCTTTGATTTTATATTTATTAGATCTCAACCATCGAACTGATTATATTTTCAATTGTTTAGATTTAATCGGTAGTAAATTAAAGGTCATATGAAAGATGAGACTCATTAAAAATATGGACGAGACCATAGGAGCTCATTTCCCTCTTAGATTTTTTTTTTTTTTTTTTTTTATAGTATGTCGAAATTAACTTGATTAAATTAGTTACCCTTTTGGTGGAGGACAAATTGATTTGGTAATATCAATCATCATAGCATTCCTTTTTTTTTTTTTTGCTTTGCAAAAGTATTTACCTTATATGTCAAACATAATTGTGTTTCGTTAATTTTTATGAAAACAATTTATTTCCACTATATATATATATATATATATATATATATAT